>CAJNJA010007589.1:0-16020 GCA_905231915.1 Symbiodinium necroappetens
TTAGGGTTTTGGTTTTGGGTTTGGGGTTTAGGGTTTAGGGTTTAGGGTTTAGGGTTTAGGGTTTTGGTTTAGGGTTTGGGGTTTAGGGTTTAGGGTTAGGGTTGGGGGTTTGGGGTTTAGGGTTTAGGGTTTAGGGTTAGGGTTGGGGGTTACAAGGGGTTTTCAGGGGCTTAGAGTTCAGGGGCTCGGGGTTTAGGGTTTAGGGGCTTTGGCTTTAGGGGTTTAGGGTTTAGGGCAGCTGGGCTGTTTTGGGTGTAGAGGCCTGCAATGCCGCAAACAAACAAGGTATTCCGTATCTTGAAGTGATTGTAGTATCGTGATGTTGGGATACAAGGGAAGATGATTGCCAATCACTCAAGCACTTCCTGTAGTCTCCATTGTAGTTCCTTTTTTGGTTCAACCAATTCTATATTAAGGATCCTAAAAGGTAACCCCAAAAAGCAACTACAATGGAGACTACAGGTTGTATCGAACCGCACCCTACAGCCACGGGACACGGACGGAACGTCCAACCTGGAGTGCGGTAGGCAGTGAGGCCAACGAGTAGAATGTAGGACCCTAAACCCTAAACCCTACCTAAACAAACTGGGTTTCCCAGTAGCCTCACAACAATAAGGTCCCCCGTTCATTCATGTTACTGGGCTTCGATAAAATGGCCCCAAAAATACAAAGGGGCAAAAGGGTACTATTGGGAGGCCTAGTAAAAAAAAACACACACACACACACACAATCGTAGTACTATTCCTTGGGGCGCCAGTCTAGTATACCCCACTTCATTAAGGCGTTTTTAAGCTTTTTGGTCGCCTAAACCCCAAACCCCAAATCCTAAACCCTAAACCCTAGACCCTGAACCCTAAATCCTAAACCCTAAACCCTAATCGAAAGGTTAACTAAGGGTTTGACGACTTACGATGCTGCTGGGCTTTGGGGCTTACAGGTCTAGGACTTTCGGGTTCTGAAGGTCTTCTTCCTGGGGTTTAGGGGTTTCCTAAGCCCTAAACCCTAAACCTCTAAACCCCTAGACCCTAAACCGTAAACCCCTTAAACCCTGAACCCTAAATCATAAACTCTAAACCCTACGGGGTGGTTTAGGGTTTAGGGTTGCTAGCTTCCGTTGCCTCTCAAAAAGCCGGCATCTTCCTGGGCTGCCAAAGTGCGACTTCAAGGCTTTCGTTAGACAAGCATCATCCGTTTAGGGTTTAGGGGGTTTAGGTTCGGGGTTTAGGGCTTAGGGGGTTTAGGGCAGGGGTTTAGGGTTTAGAGGGTTTTTGGGTTTAGGGGTTCGTGTTTAGAGACCATTCCCTCAGGGCCAAAGTACCTGTGTGTATGCATGCATATGCAAATATATATATATATACAGATATATACATACGCGATATATACACACACATGCAGATAGAGTATATACTCATATACATAAATGTATATATATATATAAATATATATATATATATTAATTTTTTATTTATTTATGTATTTCTCTATTTATTTGTGTATTTGTTTATTTAGGCTTTGAACGGAGCCTTGCATGGGATGTTTATACGTTCCTGTAAGGGCTTTAGGGGTTGTGTTAGCAGGTTTAGGGTTCAGGGTTTCGTTGGGTTTACGCGTTTGGATTCAGGAATTTTAGCTTCAGGTCGGGTTTAAAGGCTTTACGGCGAACCCCAAGAAGTCAGTTTAGTGCTGAGGGGTTCCCTGAACCCTAAACCCTGCTGCCGCACCCTTGACCCGAATGCCTCCTCCACGGGCCACTGGACAACCTGGTCTAATGGGAGTTAGGATTAGGGGGACCCTTGGGGATATAGACCCTCTCAGTAAGGTCCCGTCTTAAGAGCCCTTTAAGGGGGTCTCCCTCTCATAATACCAAGGAGCTAAGGCTTGGGGCTTCGGGTCGAGAGGGTCTTCATTCGGATCCTGTCTGCTATAACGCTTTGGCCGCTCCGAATCATACGTATAAGAGGAAATAGGGTTCTGTGTGGCTTGGACCTGTGTGTCTGAATCTTGACCTTGATCTGCAAAAGATAGGAACTGTAGATTCAATGTGGGAGAGCCAACATGAATCCAGAACCTGCGCACCATGTGCGTGTGCAGGGGCTATAATAACCGTAGTAACAAACCTAGCTATATAGCAACTAGAACAATAAGGGAAAGATTGGAAGCAACGTTAAACTGGAGACCTTGGGTCCTTAGGTGTCGGATGGGTCCAGAGTGTGGAGCTGCTTCCCAGGGCAAAGACTAAGAACGCAGAGGCTGGCAAGACCCCTAAACCCTAAACCCTAAACCCTAAACCCTAAACCGTGGCAAGTCTATCCTTTCCTTATACAAAAACACCCGGGTTTGGTTTTTGGTTTAGGGCCCAGAGAGCCCAATATCCCTTAATTAAGCAATATACTTTAAATCATAATATTAAGGCCCCTATAATTTAAGGTATATTCCTTAATTAAGGGGTATTGGGTTCTCTGGGGGTTGAGCCCCCAGACTTGGTAACGCGCCGAATCTCCACAGAGATGCCGACATCTTCACCCCACAGCCGAAGCGAAAGCAACAGTCTGAAGAACCCGACCCTGCCGAAGCCACGAAAGCTTCCAGCATGAGAGTAGGGCTCTGGGTATAAAATTGATTCAGAAACCCGAAGGAAGGGTTTTGGTGTGTCTGTGTGTGTGTATATATATATATGTATGTACGTAAGTATGTACGTATATATATATATATGATAGTCATGTTTCAACATACATACGCCCCGAGGAGTAGGATCCTTATAAACGAAAGCTTAAAGTATGGAGCTGGTGCCTCTTTTTGAAATCTAAAGTCCCGTGCTTGTTACATACTCTAGAGGCATTCATAGTTTGACCAGGGTTTCGGGGGGTTATGTTATACGACAACTAGGAGAAGGAACCCCTAAACCCTAAACCCCTAAACCCTAAACCCCTAAACCCCTAAACCCTAAACCCTAAACCCCTAAACCCTAAACCCCTAAATAGCATTAGTAACCATATCGGCCCTACACCCTAAACCTAAACCCGAAATCCTCCTCGGGCCTGGGTCAGGGCCCCTAAAATGGCGACCCATCCGTTCAAGAACCCCTTGGCCTGGGATAAAAGTATAGCCTCCTAAACCTAGAACTGGAAGGGTCACGGGTAGATATGAGTAGTTCTAGAATAGGGCAACTATAGTTGCAAGCAAGTTTCAGGCTTTAGGGCTTCTCGGGTTAAGGGTTCTATTTTCATTGTGAGGGGGGGAAATTTGGAGGAGCCAACTTATAAACCCAAAACCCTAAACACTGAATCCACTTATAACTGCCCATAAACCTCCAAGTAATCCCCCCACCCCCCTCCTGGGGCCTTCGAGAAGCTCTTCAAGGACGACTCCAATGTCTCGTCGTCTACCCGCAGCTTGTACTGCAGCCTGCGCAAAGAAGCTGGGAGTTGGGATTAGGGAGACCCTTGGGGATGTAGACCCTCTCAATAAGGTCCCTTTTAAGAGAGCCACAAGTAGGGTTCAGAAGGGTCCCCCTTTAAGGGCTCTCCCTAACACTACCTAGGAGAAGCTGAATGGGAGAGATGGGCTTGTTTTGGGCGAGGGCTTATACAGGCAATCAGGGGTTAAGTTAGGGCTTCAGGGGTCAAGGATGTATAGCGGTTGCGGATTACCAGCGTAAGGTTTAGGGTGTTTTTTAAGTGCAGGTTTAGGTCCACGTAGCCCCACCTCGAGGAATTATTGAACGCTACGCAGGTTTAGGTCCACGTAGCCCGACCTCGAGGAATTATTGAACGCTACCCATAGGCTCCATAGTAGTTCCTGTTAAGTGCAGGTTTAGCTCCAAGTAGCCCTACCTCGAGGAATTATTGAACGCTACCCATAGGCTCCATAGTAGTTCCGTTTTGGGGGTTCATATTTAGGATCCTATAAGGTAATCCCAAAAAGGAACTACTTTGGAGCCTATGCGTAACGGCATAGCTTCCGGGACTCTGATCCACATCAGAGCTTCTTCTGGGCCCGGTACTTTCCATCAGTGGTTTAGGGCTTAGGGTTTTAGGGTTTAGGGTTTTAGGGTTTAGGGTTTAGGGTAAACTATACAGTTAAAGACTTCTAATTAAAGTACAAGTAGCTGTCCTCACCACGGGTGGCTAGTCACAGCTAGGGTTTGCTAGTTCGGAGTGTAAATGGGGCTCACGGTTTATGACTGCAGGGTTTGTTAGCCAAAACTTTAGACCCTAAGCCCGTTTCTGAGTTGTTTTCTTGCGTTCTTGTTTGCTGCAGAGTCGCCCTTTTGCAAGCCTCCATTTTGAGAGCCTCCTGCAAGGGCCCAAGTTTCTTCAGCTCAGAAACTGAGATGTCGGAGGTCTCCCCTTCTCAGTGGCACGGAGCTGGAACAACTGCAAGAGGTCAGCCTTGCTGAACCTGTGCCCGAAGGATCTTTCCATGCTGAGCCATGCCTTCAGCGGCTGCTCATGAAACCTTCAGTGATAGACTCGTAACCTGTACAAGACCCGACAAACCTTATCACATTAAACTTCAGCCTTTATCTCTAATCTCTAAGCCCTGACACAATACCTCAGGGCTGTGTATCTTACCCCCCCCCCCCAAACAAAAAAAATGCCTCTGAACTATTGCAGGGAACTATATACCCATGTAAGATTGCCTGCCCAGCTTCTAAGAGACAAGGCATCACCTGCCGGGCCTCTTCATCAGCTCCATGGTAGCCTGCGACGAAACTAACTCGTAGAGGCTATCTCGGTGTTTCCGTACCGTATGGGTGCCTTGGTCATTTTATGTGGTACACTATAGTCTATAGAAGCATTTAGATCTATATGGACCAATAGTAAGACGATTACCGACCACTCACACCTCTACCACTGGGGTTCTCGTGGTTCGGGTTTCGGGTTCTGTGGGGTGTTGTGGTCGGACGAATCAACATTACAGCGACCGCTGCCCTACTAGCAAGCACACATTCATGAAGACTCATGTAGTAATTTGCATCAGGGTGGAATACTTAAGTACATGATAAACCCATGCTACCCCAAAACCCTGATCGCATTCTTGTCGCCCCTATCTTAGTGAGTTCCTAAACTCCGTGCTGTGGGTTCCTTTCTTGGGTTCATGCTTGCTCTTGCACTACCAAATGTTCCCTTTGGGGGCGCCGGGCGTGAACGACAAACATGCGTTACATTGGCAATCAGGTGAAAGGAGCTCAGTGGTGCAATGCGAAGCTGAAACTTAGGGTTTGGGGTTTAGGGTTTGGGGCCGTTTAGGGTTTGGGGTTTAGGGGCTCTTCCAGTTAAATGTCGGAAAATCTACTGATACTATGTTCGTTATTACGAATACTCTTACTGTGATTACGGTTGCTATCATTAACATCGCTAATGTTGTCATTGGCACTTTGGCTGTTATTGCAGATTCTCATACAAGTATGACGATTCGGATTGAACCAAGTTGCACCACACATGCCAGACACCAAGCTCATATCCCAAACCCAAGGTCTGTACCCCAAACCCTAAACCCGCATCCGGGTGATTGAACCCTCAACGGCCAAGGAACGAAGCCACTTCGAGCCTCCCACCAACCCTAAACCTGACAACCCTAAACCCTAAACCTATCAACCCTAAACCCTAAACCTAACAACCCTAAACCTAACAACCCTAAACCTATCAACCCTAAGCCCTAAACCCATCAACCCTAAACCCTAAACCTGACAACCCTAAACTTAAACCCTAAACCCTAAACCTAACAACCCTAAAACCCTAAACCCTAAACCCTTCACTCTCGAGACCGGCTGCGTTTAGGGTTCAGGGAACCCAGAGCCCGAGAACGATATGGGTAGCTCTCTAACCCAAAGGCTCCATGTACCCATATAGTATATACTTAGGCCTTAAAGGGGTTCCTAAGGTACTTAAGGGTCTAAGTATTTCCTATATGGGTAATTCTCTAAAGTGGTTTAGGGTTCAGGGTTTAGGATTTAGGGTTTAGGGTTCAGGGTTTAGGATTTAGGGTGTAGGGTTCAGGGTTTAGGATTTAGGGTTCAGGGTTCAGGGTTTAGGATTTAGGGGTTAGGGCTCAGGGTTCAGGGTTTAGGGTTCAGGGTTTAGGATTTAGGGTTTAGGGTTCAGGGTTTAGGATTTAGGTTTTAGGGTTCAGGGTTCAGGGTTCAGGGTTTAGGATTTAGGGTTTAGGGTTCAGGGTTTCGGATTTAGGGTTTAGGGTTCAGGGTTCAGGGTTTAGGACTTAGGGTTTAAGGTTCAGGGTTCAGGATTTAGGATTAAAGGTTCTTTTGGGATCCTTTTATCAGTGTGCCGTACTTCCCGGAAACCCTAAACCCCTAAACCCCTAAACCCTAAACCCTCAACCTTTATTGGGGAGAGGGACCCTGATTTAGAGAACTACCCATAGATCATCTCTGAGCCGAGATGGCCTTGCTGAGCATCGGTAGGTTGCAATATCCTGGCCGGGGCCCAGCACGCAAGTCTTAGGGTTTAGGGTCAGGAGACTTTTGACTGTTGGCTTTGTGGCTTTAATGAGGGGGCCTTAATAACTAGAATAGGGTGTTGGGCTCCTTGATAGCATTATTACAACAAAACTAACAGTCATAAGGCGTAACTATTTAGGCTTCTATATTAGGGATTGGAGGCTTTAGGGTTCTGGAGCTTGAAGCTTTCGGATTCGGAATTGTCGACCCTGAGCGCTAAGCTCGAAAAGCTTAAAAGCGGGGTTTAGGGTTTAGGATTTAGGACCTTAAGCCCTAAACCCTTAAAGTGGGTTCAGCCGAAAATCAACTGCTCAATCTCTTGCTTGGTGAAGCCGCTGCAAAGCTCGAGTAGCGAGTTCCGTGAGCTGAGCCTCCAATATCCATAAGTTTAGGGTAATCCCAAAGCCCGGCAAGACTAAACCCCAATCATCCCCAATCCATACCCTCATAGCTAACCCCAAGCGCTAAAACCCTGCAGCCCAAGCCCTATACCCAAAGCCCCATACCCAAAGCCCTATTTACACTCGAATCCCCTAGACACATAGACACTAATTAGTCCCGAAACACAAATTAAACCCGAAAAAAGATAAGCCCTAAACCCTAAACCCTAAGTCCGAAAATGCAAGCCCTAGTACAAACCCTAAATCCGAAATCCTAAACCCCAATCCCGAAACCTTAAGCCCTCCACAAACAAGCCCTACACCCTCGAACACCTGCGTCCTAAGCCAACCGGTGGATGATAAAAATCCTGCATTACCTGATTAATTGAAGGACCCTAAAATATGGGAATTATGGTATATATTCCGTATTATGGGTAATGCACCCTAAACCCTAAACCCCAAACCCTAAACCCCTAAACCCCTAAACCCCTAAACCCTAAGACCCTAAAGATTTATATCATCAACCGTCGAACTCCTCATCTCCCCACCAAGGAGCCCAATACCCGGACACCGCAGCGCCTTTAAATAGATACCGGTGCCATACCTCCGGAGCAGATTCAAGATGTAGGGCTTAGGGTGGGTTTAGAGCTTAGGGCTTTTAGGGTTTCTAGGGGTTTTAGGGTTTAGGGTTTAAGGTTTTTAGGGTGTTCAGGGTTTTTAGGGTTTTTTGGGTTTAGGGTTTACGGCTTTTAGGGTTTGGGGCTTAGGGCTTTTAGGGTTTATGGTTTAGGGTTTTTAGGGATTTTAGGGTTTAGGGTTTTTAGGGTTGAGGGTTTGGGGGCCGCTGATCCGGGCATTTGGGAGTTCCGGAGCTTAGTCTTTAGACTTTTCGGGTGTGGGCTTTCAACTTTGGAGTTCCGGGGGGCCTTAACCCTGAACCCTACCCATAGGCCCCCCAAGTAGTTTCTTTTTATGGTGTATATTTAGGAGCCTATAAGGTAATCCCAAAAAGGAACTACTTAGGGGCCTATGGGAAAACCTGCCGGGGGCTCAGGTTTTGGGTCTAGTGGCCCGGGAGTTTCGAAGGCTTGGTCGGTAGGGTTTAGGCAGTTTAGGGTTTATATACCTTAACCTACCAAAACCTACTTCTTTGTAGGTTATAATTATAAACTCTAATATGGAATATATAGGGACCCTACAAAAAAGTAGGTTTTGGTAGGTTAAGGTAGGGTTTAGGGGGAGCTTCGACCTGCCCCTCCCCCGCAAACTAGGACAGGCCAGAACACCTCCAACTGTCTTGAAGCATCGCGTTTGAGGATTCTGGTCGTTAGGGTTCAGGTTTTAGAGCATGGGAAGCAATGCGGGTAGGTCTCGAAATTAGGGTCCATGTTTAGGTCGGCAGAGCAATACAGCACCCTTATGAAAAGGACACCAAGCCTAAAGGGGACCCTAGTTTAGAGAACTACGTACCCTAACTACCCATGTGCGGAGTCAGTGTTCAGGATTTCAGGTTTGGTTCCCGAGGTCGACGGAAGCCGACGCCCGTGTTAAGCCGTGTTGCAAGCCCGAAATCATTTGCACAAACCACCTGTTCAAAAACATGTGACTCTCTCTCTCTCTCCCTATATATATATATATATCTATCTATCTATATTCTATACATACATACATACATACATACATACATGCATACATACGTACATACATACATACATACATACATACATACATATGTATAAACACACATACACAAACATATATATATATATATATATATGCCGGCGCATAAAACGACCTAGACCCCAGAAGGAGGCACCTTCAGCTGGCAAGTCTCGTCGTGAATGTGACCTCTGCCGGGAGCGGGATTGTAGATAAACTCCTCCTGTGTTTGTTCTACAGGGTTTAGGGTCTGAGGTTTGGGGGTGGGCCGGGGGGTGTCCTGGTGAAGCCTCTCAACAACCCTTCAACCCGAAAGGCGTCCCTAGTAAAGGAGCAGCGAGCACGATCAGATCGAACCTAAACAGGGTTCGTTGTGAAAGGACCGCAAATTTATCGAGCCCCCCCTAAACCCTAAACCCTAAACCCTAAACCCTGAACCCTAAACCCTGAACCCTAAACCCTAAACCCTAAAGCACCCTGAACTTTCGAAAGATGCTTGGGGCCGAGAGCTTCCTGCTGCGATGGGCTACTACCGGTTTTGAGACTTACCTGTAGTCTCCAGTGTAGTTCCTTTTTGGGGTTACCTTTTGGGATGCTTAATATAGATTTGGTTAAACCAAAACAAGGGAACTACAATGGAGACTGTAGGTAGACCCCTAACCCTAAACCCGAAACCCTAAAATCCCTAAACCCTGAACCCAAAAAGCCCAAAACCCAAAAAAGGAACTACAATGGAGACTATAGGTAGAGTCAGCCTTGCAGGGGCCTAGACTTCAGAGCTTAGTGCTTAGGGCGTTTACCAGGACCCGCCAAGCACCCTCAAATAGGGGTATAGGGTCCCAAATGAAGGGTATTTAAGGTCGAATAAAGGGGTAGATGGAGGGTCTAGGCAGGGTTCATGCAGAGTTCAGGGTCTCTATGATTTCGAACCGCTTCGACTCCACTGCATGCCTTAACTCGGACACTTTGCGACCTGCAAAGCGCATCAAAGATACAAGCGCTTGGGGCCCGGGGTTTTAGGTTCAGGGTTTTGGGTTGTTAGGTTTAGGGTTTAGGGTTGTTAGGTTTAGGGTTGATAGGTTTAGGGTTTAGGGTTTGACGTTTATTGGTTACAGGGTTCAGGGTGCTAGGGTTTGTGTAGGGCTGCAGGCTTTAGGGTGCTGGTGTCAAGAGGGGTTTGGGCTTTGGGGCTTTATGTAAGCGCTTAGGGCTTACGGTGAGATGATGACGATGAAGATCATGATGATGATGATGCCCTGCATCTCTCCGGTGACCTTTTCGGAGCAAAATGGCACCCGGAGCAATTAATCGCTGATCCAGCACCGAATCCCACGTCCTTCTTCTTGTCCTGAAGCCTCGAGCTTGAAATTCCAGACAATTCCACAGTGGGACCTACAGAAAGCGATGGACAGAACAATTTAGGCTCCTGAACTAAGAGATAGCAAGGGGTTCTTGGGCTCTTTGGGAAATTTGAGCAACCCTGAACCCAAACCACTAAACCCCAAACCCGTAATGTCTGAGAGCTACGGTTGATGATATAAATCCTGCATTACCCCTAATAAGGAACATATACCATACTTCCCATAGTTTGGGGTCCTTAAGGAAATGCAGAACCCTAAACCGTAAACCCTAAACCCTAAACCCAAATCCTAAACCCTAAACCCTAAACCGTGATATCATCAACAGAAGGGGCCCGGGCAGTGCGCCAAGAAGGCAAGCAGCACCAGAACGTTCGCAACTTCGTCGCGGTTCATGTTGTGGCCCACGACCTCAGCTCCGGGGCTTCTTGGAGTAGGTTTTTTTTAGGGTTTAGGGCCGTTTAGGGTTGAGGGTTCAGGGTTCAGGGTTTAGGGAAGTTAAAGCATAAGTGTAGCAAAATTACATATAGGGACCACAAGGGACGACTCCTGGATTCAATGTCAGAATTGCTGCTTAGAGGCCCATCAGTCCAGAGCCAAGGGTAAAAGCTCTTGTGAGTCCCACTCGAAAGAGACCCTTGGTGGCAACTTTCGAAGAGGAGGCGACCAACAAATCCAAACATAAACCCTAAACCCTAAATCCTAAACTCTGAAAGCCTAGCTCCCTTCAAGGGCCCAAAGTACCTACATCGTAGCACACACGGTGTCCATGCTTGGAAGTACTATTCTGCGATCCTTTGCGGGGTGCATGTAGCCGATGCTGGTGCCCGCGGGTTAATGGTAGTAGGTAGTTGTAGGATGTTGTAGGCTACTTTGTGGGGAAGTATATGGACATTAAGCATCCGGATCTTTAGGTTGCAGCATCAACCAGACAAGCATAAACCGGAAGCTTTAGACACTGAATCTCAAGTATGAGGTGCTGAGGACCCGGCTGCGTAGATACGCTTGAAGTAGACACTTGCATGCGCCAGGAGGCAGCAAATGTCCTGAGCAGCTTGCTGATGTTGAATGATTAGAATATGTATCGATCTCTAAACTAGGGGTCCCTTTTCGGGCCCTTTTTTTTTTTCTAAGGGCGCCGTACTTTTTTGGGGGACCTAAAGCGGGACCCTGATTTAGAGAACTACCCATGTGGTTCCTTGCAAGGTTGCTTGGAAGGGGATCCAGGAGCTATACGGTTGATGATGTAAATCGTGCATTACCCATAATAAGGAATTTACCATAATTCCCATAGTTTAGGATCCTTAAGGTCATGCAGGATTTAGATCATCAACAGTAGTTGTTCTATCATAAAAGTTTTCGGAAATCATACACAGGCCTGAAAGGCCTGGATAGGGTCTTGGGTAGAGTAGTCACAAAAGCTTCTTTGCTGTTTGCTGTCTAAGTACCCCAAACTAAGACTCTAAAACCCTAAACCCTGAACCTTAAATCCCCGAACCCTGAGGCTTACAGGCTTTAGGGTGTAGAGCTTAGGGTTCTCGGCTTAGTAGAGGTCCTCGCAGCGTTTAGAGAGACCGTTTGGTATTGGTGTGTATGCGTATGTACATAGACTTATATATGTAAATCTACACATCTGCATATACTTATGTAAACATAATATATGCACATTGAAGAGAGGGGTTCACAAGGAAAATAAGTTTCGGTTTCAGCAATCCGGGCCTTGATGAACCTTCCGCATCATCAGCGCGCCAACAACATGACTTGTGCATTCACTGGCATCCGCCAATGCTGCGTATATACGTCAATATACAGTAATACACCCTTATACATATGGATGTATGTGTATGTATATACATATACATACATATATATATATATAAAAATAAATATATATATATATTTATTTATTTATTTATCTATTTATTATTCAGTTATTTATTATTATGCATGTATATATATATACACACACATGCTATGTATCTTCAAACATAGATTACAGGCTAGGGCATAAGCAGAGAACATCACTTCACTGCTGGGTGGTGGGCTCCGCCTTAATTCTAGCATCCTTCTCAGTGGATGTGAGGGGTGAGGATTTGGCATTTAGAGTTAAGGTCACCTGTTTGGTCTTTAGGGTGTCATGTGTAGGCGTCTGGTCATAGGAGGTGTAAGGCTGGGGGTTTGCAGGCTCAGGGCTAAGGGTTTTCAGAGGTCAGAGCGCTGGGTTCAGGGTTGTCTCTCAGAGGTCTCCTCTGACGCCGTGTTCTCTTCGCATATTTTCTCTGCATGCTTCTCGAAATCCTGACCCTTTGCCGTTGGTGTGGTTGTGGTCGTCAGGCATGTCAACTCCATCATCGGCATTGTTGCAACCGCTTTGAATATTCGTGTTGGGCATGATAAATCAGTCGGTAGTTAGTGATTCCGACTAAAACAAATCCATCATGATGACTTTTGACGCTACTGAGGGTGAGGATGGAGATGACAATTTACTTTGACATGGAGATGATGACAATGCCAGAGCAACCAGGACTATGACACTGATGGTTTTCATTTTTAGGGTGTTGTTGTCCCTGTTGATGATGCTGCGGAGGAGGGGGAAGAGGAGAAGAAGTGTGCCAGTCAATCCTTGATTCTTCAAAGCTAGTCCCAACCAGCCAGTCTGCTTCGGAAGGAAGCCCTCAGCCCTCACCTAAACCCTAAATCCTAACGATCAGCCAAAGGGCCGAATGCAACCCCTCATGCCCCGGTGTATGTAACCCTGTAAAGAGCTCTTGAAACCCCAGCAAACGAGCCTAATTATTGAGGCTTTGGGGTAGGCCCTAAACCCTAAACCCTAAACCTTTACTAAACCCTGACCTTCTGAACCCCGAACCTCCAAGCCTTGCAGCCCTGAACGCGAATACAAAATATATATATATATAATATCATATGTCGTATGGACAATACATAATATATGATATAATGTAGAAGCCCAAACCCAAAACAAACCTCCTGCAACACCCTTTTGAACCCCTATAGATTTTTGTGCAACGGCCGAGTTGCCTTGAGAGGGATGTCCAAGGAGTGCAGGAAGCGCAGCCTCATGGAAACACAGGAGGGGTGGGGGTGGGTGTGCAGGGTTTATGGCTTCAGGGGGAAATGTATGCAACGTAAGCTTTTGGAGCTGAAAATGCTTCGAGGTTAGGTCAATGTGCGCCCGTTCGGCAGGTCTGCGTACGTGTAGACTATGGAAATATATTTTGAGCTTCTATTGCTGGGGGCAAAAAGGTTGAGGTTTAGGCTCTGGGCTTCTCGGCTTGGGAGCCAGACTCTTATGCCCTGGGGTTGCTGATTCTGATTTTTGGCGAGGTAAGTATCCGGCTGTAGCGCTTTGAGGTTTTCGGCTTTTGAAAGGGCTTCAGGGGCTTTCAGGGCTATTTGTGTATAAGACGCCCTTTAACTAAAGCCTTGAGAGGCCTCTGCTTCAAACCTTCGGTCTCGAGAACCGATACACATCGCTCAAAACTGATCCAAAAATCCCTTAAACTCTGGATGAATGCTGAGTGCACGGCATGGTAAGCAGCAGCTTCGCTGTCTTCGGGGAGCCAAAGCTCTCCGGGACCTGTGCAGTTTATGATGCAAGGCAAGGGGGGATTTGGGGACTTAGCATTTAAAGGGTACCCCATTCTAGAACCCTATAGCACCCTTCAGGATTCGCCTGCTTAGGACATGGGATTGTGGGTTTAGGGTTTAAGGGTTTAGGATTTAGGGGTTTAGGGTTTAGGGTTTGCATCGATCGCACGCATAATTTCGCACGGTCGTGTTCATGACTGCACGGCTTGACATGCGCCTGCGCAGCTTCGGATGCGTTGGGGAGCTGGCGACAACGCTCCTTAAAGCCTCAACCGGGCTTACAACAATGGCTCTTGCTGCAGGCATGAGTTGTTGGGATTGCTTCGCTTTGAGTATAAATGGGTTTGCGTCTCAAGCTCGATCTAGGCTGACGAATAAACAAACAAATCGCCCAGCTGCCTAGCTTGTTCAAGGAAACGAAGGGACTTGTTGGAAGGACATAAACCTCCTGAAGAAGAAGCAGCACCCCCACGTGATATAGACTTTCAATAGACTCAATGGACGCTCCAAAGATGTTCAACCTTCGCAAGTTCTCAACATGTCGCGAGCACATCCAGACCTAGTTCTTTGCCTTAGAAAATCTGTAACTAAGTAAAAGCCAGGGCTGGGTTCCGTTCTGTTAACTCATCAAATCCATCCCACCTTGGCACACTTTCGGCTGCCAGACTACCCAAACCAGCTTCGTTTGGGTTATTGCCCGAAAACCTTCTCAATAATCTGCGCCCCTAGAGCCTTAGGGGCATGAACCACAACCTAAACTCAAACCCAAAGCCCTAAACCCTAAACTGCCCTAAACACAAGACCTACGATCCCGAGTAGCCTAGGAACGCAAAGTCACAAGGGGTCCTATTTTGGTAGCGTATAGTCTTATAAGGACTCTAAGACTCCAAAAAGAAGAAGGCCCATGTTCGAGACCTAAACCCTGAACCCTAAACCCTAAACCCTAAACCCTAAATCCTAAACCCTAAACCCAAAAACCTTAAACCCTAAACCCCAAACCCTAGAAACCCTGGGCCTCTGCCAGCTGTAGGTACGTCGCGAGGAGGTCGAGGTCTTCGGGTCGGTGGGCGAGCCTACGGCGGTTTAGGGTTTAGGGTTTACGGCAAACCGCAGGGTTTAGGGTTTAGGGTTGGAAGCACAGCTATTATTTTATTGTTTGTATCAGTCTTGCAATGATATTACTCTTTCCTGCTAACCTTGAAACATAGTTACTTTTAAGTGCTATGCATACTGCTATGCGGCTACTGGTACTACTGCTACGACGACGACGACNNGGGTTTGGGGTTTAGGGGGGTTTTAGGGTTTGGGATTTAGGGTTTAGGCCTTAGGGTTCAGGGTATAGGGTTTACCGCAAAGCGCAGGGTTTAGGGTTCTGGGGAGCACCTCTATTTTTGTTACTATCATTACTGCAATGATAATACTCCTTCCTGTTAATCTGGGTATATAATTACTAGGTGCTATTCATACTGCTACCACCACTGCCACGACTGCCACTACTGCTACTACTGCTACTACTACGACTGTTACTGCTCCTGCTCCTGCTCCTGCTACTGCTACTGCTACCGCTACCACTACTACTCTTACTATTATGATTTGGCTGCTGCTTGACTACTAGTATCATGACCGGAAATGCTAGTGCTGCTGTTCGTAGTATTGTTCCATCACACCTACAACCTACCGCCTCTCTATTCGGTACCAACCCCTCAAGTTTGGAGACTGTCGGGGTTTCGGGGTTAGGGGATGAACCCTAACCTGATGTAGGGGCCTCAGTACTTAGAATAGGGTTTTGGGCTCCTTGTGTATAGTCTTATATTATAATAAGGAAACCTAGCGGTGATATGGGTAATTATTTAGGCTTCTATATTTAGGCTTCTATATTGAACCCAAAGCCTTTCACCCTTCCCCTGACCACCAAACCCTACACCCAAAACCCAAAGCACCCAAAACCCTAAACCCCAAACCCTAAACCTTAAACCCTAAACCCTAAAACCCTAAACCCACCTAAACCCAAAGCCCCGAAAACCCTGAACAAGCCCCACAGCCCCTGAAAACACTAAACACCCAAAACCCTATGAGCCCAGAGCTCCCAAAACAACCCTAAACTTTGGGGTTGTTTTGGGCCCCGAAACAACCCTAAAGTTTAGTGTTGTTTTGAGGGCCCCTAAACCCCAAACCCTAAACACCTAAACCCCAAACCCTATCCTAAAGAATCGGCCTCTCGTATTCCTGAAGCCCAAAGCCCCTAAAAGCCCTAAAACCCTTAAAGAATCCCTAAACCCTAAACCTTAAACCCCTAAACCCCTGCCTCTCGTAGTCCTGAAGCCAGTGGTCGGCCGGCAGGTGCCTGGACCGTGACCTTTGAAAGGCGCTGGAGCCTGGCGCCAAAGGGATGTAAAGGAAGCGACAGGTGGGGAGTTTAGGGGTTTTAGGGGAGTTTAGGGGTTTAGGGTTTTAGGGTTTAGGGTTTAGGGGTTTAGGGTTTAGAGTTTAGGGGTTTTAGAGGGTTTATTGGGTTTTTTGGGGGGTTTAGGGGTTTAAGGCTTTAAGGGTT
>CAJNJA010007591.1:0-16019 GCA_905231915.1 Symbiodinium necroappetens
ACTAAGTTCCATGATCCTCCAAGTATCGCCCGGAATCCAAAACGCATGGATCTCAAAAGGAATCCAGCACCCACAGAGCCGCATGCAACTTCAAGTTCCAACATCGAGTGGATACTGCCCCAGTCAGTAACAGTTGAATCATACTTATAATATGAATGTCATCCAGGTCCCTTAATAGAAGCGCCCGTATGTCGAGGGGGGGGGCAGTGCCCAGAACATCCGTATGAATCCGGATAAGAAGTCCTACACAAACCGGCTCTCTATGCACAGGGCCTCGAAACCCATGAACCCCGAAATGAAGAATGGGCTCCAGGCTAGGACCTTATCGAGGCTGAACTTCGTGGAAGCCAAAAGATGCAGCACTCGGCTCAAAACCCCTTAACTTTCCGCTGTGATACCCAAAAACCCGATACCTTAAAATCAAGCTTTAATACTAAAGTACACATTCCCTTAAAAATATTGGATGTGGGGCTCTCTAGGTTCGGAATTGGGTAAAGCTTACTTGTTGTGACGAGGTACGAACACAAAGCTTGAGAGTTTGTGGTAGAGGAGCTTCACTAAGCAGTGGTGTTATAATTATGGGTGTTACATGGGTGTTACATGGATGTTGAAGGTTTCACTACATGCCACGAGTTTTCGCCCTGTGTGAGAGAGTGAAGACGCCAGCCAAGTGCGCAGGAAGGATGTGGAGGATGCGGTGAAAGCACGGAAGGACGAGAAAGCACAGAGTTTCGGACGATGATCAGTACTGGTGAGGTAATGATGGGTAGTTATAAGTGGGTCCAGGGTAGTTACAAGTGGGGTTATAAGTAGGGTAAGTGTAATTATAACCCATTTTAGGGGACTTATTACCCCCTTTATAACTACCCATGAACCTCCAAGTCCTGGTGAGGTAACAATGGGTAGCAGTGTTAGTGTTGTTTTCGCTGCTAGAGTAGAGGCGATGGTAGCCATGATCGCCTTCCGAATGTTCAGCTTCCGAGAACACCAGTAGTAAAGCCACTAACCAAAGGGTAGTAGCCTTCCAGGCTCTACAAGAGTTCTAGGACGATTCCATGAGGGTTTTGGGTTTAGGGACTTTAGGGTTTAGGGGTTCGAAGTCTGAGGTCCTATGCGTGACCGGTGGTTTACTCCAGGATGCCACGTTTTGAAGACCCTTGAGAACCTCAAATCCGGAATCATCTCCAATCTTGTGGAAGACATCTGTCTAGAACGTGTGGCCCTTTATCCAAATTATGACCTTTTATGATCAGGAACACCAAAATAAGCCACCCCAGTGGTTAAGGAACCGCCGTATAGAACCCTTTTTTAGCTTAGTTACCTTACATTCTATATATGGCCCTTCGGAATAGGGCACTCCTAAACCCTAAACCCTAAACTGTTACATGAAGTGCCGAGACAGGATCTCGAGGTCTGCTTCCCGGAGGGTGTCGCTTGAGGGGGCCCAGGGTTTAAGGTGTTTTATTGGGGGAGGTTTAGGGTTTTAGCGCTTTGGAGTATAGGCGTTTAAGGGCTTTGGGGTTTAGGGTTTTCAGATTTTCGGTGTTGGGTTTGCGGTTTCGCACTTGAAGCATGGAAATACGGCTATGCAGTTCAGCGTTTAACTAGAGTCTTTCTAGCTATCATCCCCACACATACAGTCCAAGTACGAAATCTCAATGCCGGACCCTCGCTCATACCCAGGTATGCTCAGGTTGATGTTATGATATTCCTGGCCTGACTCGAGGTTCAGGGACCGTTTAGGTCTGAGTGCCCCATGCTGGCTGTTCATCCGATGGTTTTCTCAATTCGGGTCCCCTTTTAGGTCCCCAATATAGTGGGGCACCCTTTTTTGAAGGAACCCAACCGGGACCCTAATTTAGGGAGTATGTAAGGGATTGGCAGACAGTCTCGGCCCTGCTGCTCAACGACTCATGCACTCGACACTTCCAAAGCCTAAGAAGCTAAGGAATCGTGATTTCGAGACTTTTTTGATGGCTACACCTCTTGTACCTTGTAGAACCCCTTTCTTGGGACCCCCTAGGCCCCCCCTTCTTGGGACCCCTTTATAGGCCCTAAAAGGGTAGCGAAGCTGTTTCCGTGAGATCGAGAGCTTGCAGAGGCACCATCTTAACAAAAGCTTCGGTGGTTAAAGCTGCCGCCGAAAAGTTGAAGCCTTGGTACATGGGTAGTTCCCTAAATTAGCGTCCCGGTTGGGCTCCTTTTAGTAAAGGGTGCCGTACTAGGTTGGGGGACCTAAAAACCGGGACCCGAATGTAGAAAACTACTCGCATGCCACCCGAAACGTAGGACACGGGGGCAGAGGAGCCCACCACCTGGCTATTCTTAGGGAGTTTAGGGAGTTTAGGGGTTTAGGGAGTTTAGGGAGTTTAGGGGTTTTGGGGGTTCTGGGTTTAGGGGTTTTAAGGTTTAGGGGTTTAGGGTTTAGGGAGTTTAGGGGTTTAGGGTTTAGGGGTTTTGGGGTTTAGGGGTTTTATGGCTTCTTGCGTGCGAGCGGGCGTCCGAGGCCAACGGCCGTGGCCGCAAGCGCACGGCCCAGGAGCTCGAGGATTTGCCCACGAGGCCGGGGACTTTTTTTATGGGGTACCTTAGCAAGTTTAATAGGGCTGTGGCATCTATATATATATATATATACATATATATATATATAGAGTATTGCGGCTGGCACATTTGAGTTGGGACAAGAAGGGAACAGTCGCACCAAATATTCAGACAGGCTGATGAAGTGTGATTGTTCTTGTTGTGTTGCCTTTGTTGAGCACTTGTACCAGCACTGCTACACATGAAAGTAGTAGTACTGTACCATGCACCTGTGTCGTAGCAGCTTTCACTCAACATTCGCTGGACCCTGAAACCCTCAACAAACAAACCGATTTCTCGACGCCTGGATGTGGTCAAGCCGGGCTCAATACTTGACAATTAGGGGACTTATAACCATACTTATAACTACCCATGAAGCCTAAACCCTAAATCCTAAACCCTAAGCCCTAAACCATACTTATAATGAGCAACAGCGCTCTAAAAGTCACCGTAGTGAAGAGCCATTGTGCTGAAGGCAGCAGCAGTAGCAGAGTAGCACTGACAGTCATCTCGCAATATGGCATGTGTCAGACCGCGGCAGTGGTGGGATCACCATCTGTATCCGTGTGATAGGCTAGGTAGGCCTTTGGGATATTTTATATTCTCCCTTATTGGGCTTAAGAGGACCCTATTTACTAATATGTTTCAGAGGCTTTACAGGGCCAACCAGGATAGGCATGCCATTTGTGGTGAACCGGCAAGCGGAAAGACAAGAGAGAAAATAAGTTTAGAGTTTATGGCTTAGGCACCGAACAGCAGTATCAAGACGACTAGAGCACGAGCCGAAAGCAAGTCCTAATGACACGCAGTAGCTGCATTCATGCTGAACTGTTACAACTACCACTTATCACTATGATCATGACTATTTAACTATTACAATTACCACGTATCACTATGATCATGACTATGTCCAAGAGCCGCCCAGGCCGCCAACCGCCTTAGAGCTGCTTTGCCAGAACCTGCCGTCTTCAGCTCAGAGTGAGCTTTCCCAAGCGACCTGCGACGGGGTTTAGGGTTTTGGGTTTTAGGGCTTGGGAGAATGAAGGTTTAGGGTCTAGGGTTGTAGGGTTCAGGGTTTAGTGTAAAGCTCCAAGGTTTCTCGCCTGACTTTCCGAACCAGATTGCTGAGAGCGAACTCTCTTTGCAGGCGCACGAGTTTCGGTCCGAGTGCAGCAAAAGCGCTGCTTCTGCAAAGAAGGCCCGTGGGGTTTCGGTGCTTTCGTCTTTGCTTCTAAATTGGTAGCGGAGCGATTAGCGCTCCTAGGATCCAGTAGTTTTGTTCTCGGGCTGTGCCCAACTTGCGATGTCGCCTAGCGGTGCTACCACCAGTTCTCATGCGCACTCCCAATGGGATGATGTCACCCAACCTCGTGACGATTCACCGCCAGAACATGGTGATGGCGGTGACGGTGTGCCTCAAGGTGATGCTGAAGGCCGCCCTCCTCGTGACGATCAGGATGATGGTTGGAGACAATGGGCTCCGGGACAAACCTGGAGTGGATGGAGTGAAGGCTGGCAGACCGGCCGGTGGGGTCACTCTTGGGATAGAGCCGAGCGTGGATGAAACGTTTCTGGGTGGGCTCAGGACAACGCCCACGGCTACGGCAACAACGGAGGCCATCGCGAGTGGCAGACTTGGGGATCGGTCTCTTCTGGTCCAGGCTCTGCAGATGGAGCTGGGAATGAGCGGGATTCAAAGGACCTTCCTGCTGCAGGCCAATGGGGTCATCAAGTTTCCGGAGGAGAAGTTTGGAGCTCACGCGAGGGAAGCCTCCCTGGCGGATGGGGACCCTCTTCGGATGCCCAAGGCAAGAGCTACAATGGACAGAAACTCGACGCGACCAGAGGTCCCTCAGAGCGAATGGTGGTTCCCTCTTTCTCTGGAAACACTGGCGACAGCGGCGATGACATCGGGACGACGGCCAGGTCTTATTTGAGACAGGTCGCAGCATGGAGGCGAATGACCCGCCTCGGAGAGGAACAACAAGGCCTCACCCTGTACCAGCACCTGAAGGACAAGGCCTGGATTGATGCAGAAAGATTGGACATGGACCAGCTGGCTTCACGCAACGGCGTGGACTATCTGGTCGAGTGGGTGAGAGAAAGGTACCTTGATGTTCAAGTCACGCAGGTGGGCCGAAGCTTGTCGGGATTCTTCAGGAGTCTTCGCCGTAAAGCGAACCAGACGGTGCGGGACTATATGGCAGACTTCGATAGGGCTCACTCTCGACTGCTCGAAGTCGGCTGCTGCCTCCCCGATGTGGCGGCAGCTTGGGTGTTCGTGGACCGTATGGGCCTAGAGGAGCAGGCGGAACTCAATTTGCTTGCTTCGGTAGGCAACCAGTATTCGCTAAAAGCTCTCCAACAAGCTGCCATTGTTCATGATCGTGGCCTCAGGAAACCATGGGAAACTCAGAGCCGAGCTCCCCGCAAGGAGTGGAACAACAACAAGAAGCCCTTCTCGGCGAACATGGCCGATGCCGAGGACAACGACCTCTTCGACATCGACGAGGCCCCTGAGGATGATGCCGACGAGGATGGACCTGTACCTGAGGAAGTCGCTCAGGACCTATATCAGGCTTACATGACACATGCTACAGCTAAGCAGAAGTACAGGGAGAGTGCAAAGCTGAGGGGAAGCGATCCAGAAAGCCTCAAGTCCCTTGCAGCCGAGAAGCTCAAAGCTGCAAAAGCCCGCTCGTTTTGCGCGGGCTGTAAGAGGCGCGGGCATTGGCACAAGGACGCCATTTGCCCGCTCAACAAAGGGGCCGGCGCTACAACGACTTCTACCAGCGCGACCCAGAGCCCTTCCTCAGCAGCCTCGCCTAAGGACCCCGTGAGAGCCAATTATCCATGCCACGTGGTCCATGTCACTTGGGAGATTGAGCCCGGCAAGCCTCAGGACTTTTTGGCCATCACCGATACTGCATGTTCAAGGTCGGTGGTGGGCGCCAGTTGGATCGACTCTTACATTGCGGAGACCCGGAGGCAAGGAACGGAGCCTCTCTTCATTTCCTGTAAAGAGGCTTTCAAGTTTGGTGCTTCGAAGGTGTTCATGGCAGCCTACGGCGTGATCCTTGGATTCGAGATCGGTGGACATAAGATCGCTTTGCGAGTGGCGGTGGTCAATGGCGAGGTCCCGCTTTTGGTGTCGAGGGGAGCCCTCGGCAAAATGGGGATGGTGCTTGATGTGGAGGACAACACGGCTTCCTTCAAGAAGCTAGGAGTGAGGAACATGGCTCTCTCCTTGACTGATTCCGGCCACCCCGCTTTTGTCGTGAAGCCAGCCGTTCTGCCCAAGTCAGATGGCACAAGTTCCATTTGGGATGTTCAGGAGATTCAGATCTTTCCACGCGAGGCGGCATACATGGGCGTTCCTGAGGGTCTAGGGTTTCAAGGGTCGGTGGGCGATGAACGTGATGAAGATGATCTGTGTTCGTCTATTTGGATGGTGAGCTCTCGTGATGTTCCAGGCCACAACCCTGATGAGCTGGATGCTTCTCTTGAACGAGATCCCCGAGGTTCCTCAGGCTCCTTCAACAGCATCTTTTACCCTAAGAAGATTGGGAACGCCACGAAGAACCTCCTTCTCGATGTGACCTTCAATCCCGAAACCTTCGCGTCATGGTGGTCTACAACAAACATCTCCAATGACTTCTGGGTCGAGAATGAAGACATGCTTGTACGAGTACATGTAATTCCCCGCAGAGCCTTCTTCAGCCCCCTCTACTGGAAAACCACAAACTCCTACCACAAACAATCACTGCTGCAGAGTCTGGGTACGGTACGTACGATCAATGCCATTTCGTGTAAAACACACAGGGAATTTGCAGCTATTCACGGCACATGGGACAGCAGTGCAGATGATTCAGCTTTGCCGATGCTTTGGGTTGGAAGGACTGTCTTTCGTAGACGCAAGCAGATGCCCACGAGCACCCCGCGACTTTTGCCTTCGCTCGATGGCCTCCAGGAGCGACCTTCTCACGGCTCCCGTGGTCACGCGAGCGAAAGTTCTCTCCGAGTTCACGAAGGCCGAGCTGATTGCGGAGGCCACGGCGCGAAACCTATGGTTCTCCAGCAGCTGGACCACGGTCGAGATCCGCTCCCTCATCCAGGAAGACAGAAAGAACCCGTCGGGCAACCACCCAGCCGACAGTGGGATGAGCAAGATGACGGTGGATCAGCTGAAGGAGAGAGCAATGGAGTTGGGCTACCACCTCCCGCCGTACGCGACGAAGGGGACGATCATGAGGATCTTGCGCGACCAGAACGGGATGGGGCCCTCGTCCATTCTGGGTTTCGGAAGGTTCAAGGGCAAGATGTTCAGCGAGACCCCCGAGAGCTACCGCACCTGGGCCCTGAGAGAAGTGAACAGCAACGACAATCCCTCCGAGGACCTGGTGATGTTCGCGAATTGGTGGCAAGGGGAGTTGCACCGATGGCGGGAAACGCCGTTGAGCAGGGCATCCCCGTCGAGCGCGACGGGCTACTTGGACCCGGAGGAGAATGCAACGATTCCCTACGTCGAGGACGCGAGCTCTACTACATCATGGGACATGGTGACCAAGGAGACGCTCAGCACGACGAGGCCCAAATCGAAGGCGGCTCCCGCCCAGGCCCCGAGGACGCCACCGCGGAGGAGACCGTTCGAGAAGGATGGGGCTCTGGTGGCCCACATGGAGCAGGATATCCCCGCCGAGGTGAACGACGAAGTGAGGTATTTGGAGGAAAGGCTGGCCGTTCTCAAGGACAAGCACGGACTCCCTCCCGGGAGCCAATGAAGGAGATCGCTGAGGCGGAGAGCGGGGGCCACGAGGAAGAGGAGGTCTACTACGAGTGCGAGCCTGACAAGGAGGACGTTTTGGAGTATTCCTACGGCATGAGCGACCAAGATGGAGACTTCGAGGACTACGACGAGGCCATCGCCGAGGACGACACCGACGACATCATGCACGACCTCCTCGGGATCAATGCGAACGAGACGATGGCGGTGATCGGAGGCGACCACGTGGACGATATAAACTCTGGAGGCAGCGGGGATGTATTCCAGCGTGAGACCACCGGAGTGGGCAATGCAAGCCGAGGACTACGGAGTTCAAAAGAAAAGGAGTGTGAGCAGCTGGCCAAGGCGAAGCTCAATAATCAGGACTTCCTCTACGACGACCTCCTTGAGATCGTGAAGAACCTCCCCCTCACCAAGGCAAAGAAAGGGAAGGCCCTCCGAAGATCAGGTGGCCTAAGGTTCGAGTACTTCCTTGGCGGCATGTACACGCACGGCAATTTCAGGGGCTTGTCGAAGCGGTCGCGTTCTTTGCCGTGGACAACCAAATACGTGAACGCCTTTATGAAGAGCAAGCACCAAGGGGCGTGGACGTCGTTCGTCATCTTCTACAATTCTGCCACCGAGGTGCACACAGATCCCCACAATCTCCCGAATGTTCCTGTGGCCACGGTTTCCTTTGGCAAGTTCGAAGGTGGAGAATTGTGGATCGAAGATGCAGATTTTGGTCCCGGCACTCCAGGCGCGGTGCAACGAGTTGATGCAGCAGGCACCGTCCGCTACGGCAAGACGGTGAGCACCAAAGAGCAAGTCTACACCTTCGACGGCAAGGCCCGGCACGCGACCCAGCCCTGGAGAGGAGAGCGATGGACTCTATCGTGCTATGCTTCTCGGGGCTATCCAGATACAGATCCTCGGCTCAGAGATGAACTCCGAGAACTACGTTTTCCACTTCGTGGCCTTCCTACTCAGCGAGGACAACTACCTGGAGCAGATCGAGGTTTCAGGCCGCAGAAGAGCACGAGGAAGTCTCTATGGAGAAAAGCGGGCAGGCTTGCACTCTTGACCACGTGGTGTACGTCTACAGCCATGTCGTGCTCTACTACCAGTTTCCCTTTAGCACGTGCGGCCCAAGCCGTTTGCATCTTTGAGATCGGGGGAGTGACCAAGACGATTGAAGCTGCGGACATGCAGTACTACACCGCCGAACCCTTCGCCTACGAGTTCGACGAGAGCCAGGACGTCAACACGAGTATGGTGCAGGAGACAGTGGAGGCCTTTGACCCCGCGGTGATCTGGGTGCACGGGGACAAAGCGAACATCTTCCTCGCCGAGATTGCGGAAATTCTCTATGAGCACGTCGAGAAAGGGAGGCAACTGGCTCTGGAAGCTCCAAGAGATGATCCCTGCTGGAACAGCAGCACGATGAAGGAGTTGTTGGACCGATATGAGGACCGATGTGTGAGACGAGATACAGAACCCAACGTCGTTCGTATCAACGACATCTTCTACCACCCGACGCCTACGTCTACAGACCCCTCGCATCCGATCCTCGAGCAGTACATGGCGCAACACCTCAACCAGGAGGAGAGGGACGAGGATGCAGCGAACTCCTCGAGAGGAGCAGCCGCCATCACGTTTGAGAAGGGCAAAACCATTGCTCCCGAGGTCAGGAGCTCACTCAAGCGACTCCACCAGAATCTTGGTCACCCAAGCAACGTAGACCTGGCGAGACATTTACGCCTTGCAGGAGCAGACCCCAGTGTCGTTGAGGCCTGCAAACGCCTACGATGCCAAGTATGCGAGAGGTCCCAAAGGGGATCGTCGGCCAAACCGGCCAAGCTCCCCAACCTCTTGGACTTCAACCAGGTGGTGGCAGTGGACGCTTTCTACGTTTACGACACGAACAAGGTGAAAGTGGAGCTGATGATCGCCATCGATGTTGGAACCAGTTTCATTTCCGCTGGACCTTTGCTTGGTCATTCGACGCCTACAATGGAAGCTTCCTTTTGTGCCATCTGGAGCAACACTTTTGGAGCTCCTGGAACCCTTGTCTTGGATCTTGAGTCGGGTCTACAGTCCGGTTTGGGGCGGTACAGCGAATGGCACGGAACTCACCTACGGCCTATAGCGGGACAAGCGCATTGGCAGAACGGTGCAGTTGAACGGGCGATCAGAACCTGGAAGGAGATCTGGGTTCGATTGGTGGATGAAAAGACAGCCACCTTCGACGAGGCTGGGATGGTGATCACCGCAGTCAACTCGGCGATGAACACTCTACGCCGAGACAGTGGATTCAGCCCGGCCCAGGCCGTGTGGGGCCGCGATCCGAAGCTACCTGAAGACCTTCGCTCAGGCCCACAAGATGAGCACGTCGAGCACATCATCAGTCACGATCGCCAGCGAGCACGCGAGCACACTCTGCGTATCTCTGCGAAGGAAGCTTACTTCAAATGCCAGAACGATGCCCGACTACGTCGCAGCTTGTTGCAGAGATCGAGGGTAGCAGGGCCAGAGTTGGAAGTCGGAGCTCACGTGTTTTTCTACTGCAAGCCCAAGAACAATAAGAACTGGGAGTGGCACGGCCCAGCAGTGGTGATAGGGAAGGAAGGACCCAACACATGGGTGTCCTTCACAGGGAGGTGTCATCTCGTGGCGCCGGAGCACCTCCGGACAGCGAGTGCGGAAGAGCTCGGGGCAGCTTTTGCCCTACGGGCGACTCAGGAGGACCTACAGCGGCTACTCGAGCAGGACTTCGCAGATGAGAACACCTTCGAGAATGAAGACATGGAAGTGGAACAAGATCCAGAGCTTCAACCTGGAGATGCCGATCCCCCGCAAGACGAAGGTGGAACCCGTCGCCGTGTCAATCCGACACAACCGCCACCGGTGACAAAGCGCCACCGTGTCAAGGGTCCGCCAAGCGATGAGGCCATGTCGGTGGATCACGAGGTGTTCATGATGAAGCTCCCGAAGACCCCCAGAGGCCGCGAAAAGGCCCTGGAGAAGGAAATACCGTGGAGGTTAATTCCAGAAAGCCAACACGAGGCTTTCCGTCAAGCAGAACTCAAGCAATGGCGCGAGCATGTGGACCATCAGGCACTACTACCCCTTTCGGTGGAGGAGAGCCGGGCGATAGCTCAGGATCGCCCGCATCGCATCCTTGGAAGCAGATTCGCCTACAAGGACAAGCTGTGGTGCCAAAGGAAAACCAACCCTGAGGTGGGATGGAAGCCGAAGGCGCACCTCGTCATTCATGGACACCGAGATCCCGATCTTATGAAGGGGCTCGCGACGCACGCCCCGACGATATCTCGCCAAGGCATACATCTTCTACTACAAGTGCTGGCCAGCAACCTCAAAAAGGGATGGCGAGGCTTTGCCGGGGACGTCACCGCGGCATTCCTGTGCGGCGAACAGCTAGACCGCGAGTTGTTCTTGCGTCAGCCTGCTACCGGTTTGGGCGACCTCCACCCTGAGCAACTACTCAGGATTCAGAAACCAATATTCGGGCTTGTAGACTCCCCCTCGGCATGGTGGGCCAAATTCCATCGCACAGTCAAAGAGCTCGAGATCCAGTATGACCAGAGGAGATGGAGGATCGTCCAGAACACTCTGGACCATTGCATTTTCATGGTGCAAGAGGTGATCACCAACGCGACCAAGGACGACGAGGTCCTAGGCGCTCCTCAAGCATATTTGGGTGTGCATGTGGATGACGTTCTCCTGGTGGGCGACGCGGAACTGTGCGAAGTGGTGAAGGCGAGGCTCAGCGCAGAGTTCCCTATCCGAGAATGGGAGGCGGACTGCTTTGAGTATGTCGGTTCCTACATCGAGATTTTCCCCGACAAGGTCAAGATCAGCCAAGGAAGCTACGTGACGACGCGGCTCTTTCAAGTTGAGGTTGACCGCGAGAAGCCCGACCACTGCCCAGCAGATGAAGTTCAGAGGCACGACAATTTGTCGCTGGTTGGCGCTCTTTCATGGTTGGCCAGTCAGACCCGCCCAGACCTCCAGACCGGGGTTTCCATGTCACAGCAAAGGCAGAAAGAGCCATGCCTCGGCGACATCCGGTTTTCCAACCAGCTCGCCCGGAAGGCCATGACGCACAAGGATGAAGGCCTCGTTTTCCATCCGGTGGACTTCGAGGACGCTGTGCTGCTGTGTTACCATGATGCCGGATGGGCCAACGCTCCCCAGTCGCAGGAGGATCCGTACTACAAGCTTTCTCCCGAAGAAGAAGAACAAGGGCTCATCAAGGATGGACCCTTCGTGCGGAAGGACGCCAAGGCCAGAAAGGCCAACTCTACCATAGCATCCCAGCTGGGCTGCTTGTACGTCTTCACCGAAGCTCGGGTGCTTCGGGGACAGCCTACCTACGGAAGTGTTCTCGACTGGAAAAGTGGAGCATGTGAGAGAGTGTGTCGCTCTACCTTTTCGGCAGAGACAATGGCGTGCTGTACGGCATCCGAGACCGGGATCTTCATCGTCAAGTTCCTTGAGACGCTTCTCACAGGAAAGTTGGCAAGAGCCACCACCCGCTTCAAACTGAGGTTTATCAGCGACTGCAGAAGCCTATACGATCACCTGACCCGTGATGGAGTGCCACGCGTTCCTACATGCAAGCGCCTAGCCATTGATTTGGCTGGGATCAGAGAGGACCTCAAGCATTGTGGCAAGATCGTATGGGTGCCAACATGGGCACAACTCGCAGACATCCTCACGAAGCCACTCCGTGCAGACGACTGGTGGAAGACCTTGAGACAAGGTCTGAAGTTGACTTTCAAAGAGGGCGATCAAGTTTGTACAGAAAAACTTGATTTGGAACCAGTGTAAAGCTCCAAGGTTTCTCGCCTGACTTTCCGAACCAGATTGCTGAGAGCGAACTCTCTTTGCAGGCGCACGAGTTTCGGTCCGAGTGCAGCAAAAGCGCTGCTTCTGCAAAGAAGGCCCGTGGGGTTTCGGTGCTTTCGTCTTTGCTTCTAAATTTAGGGCTTAGGGGAATGAAGGATTAGGGTCGAGGGTTTAGGGGTTTTAGGGTTCAGGGTTTAGGGTTTGGGGGAATGAAGGTTTGGGGTTCAGGGTTTAGGGCTTAGGGGAATGAAGGAACGACCCCAGGAAGGACATCCGCACAAAGGCTGCTTGGTTGTTATCTAGAAACTTCTTACATAGAATAGTCCCTGGTGTTGTTTACAGCTTTATGAAAAAGCACGTTAGGGCGAAATCACTACGACTAGCTAGTTGGTTGGATTCTTAACGAATTGCGTCGTCGTCCTGGCTTGTCATCTCAACTTTTTTGAGTGAAAAATTCTGAAAAGATGATAACGAGCGACACACAATCAGTGTTTTGGCTTTCCACAAGAACCATAAAGCCAAGTTTGCACACCACTGGTTCGACTGTGCCTCACTCCTGCTGTAGTTGTAGTAGTAGTAGTAGTCGTAGTAGTAGTAGTAGTAGTAGTCGTAGTAGTAGTATAGTAGTAGTAGTAGTAGCAGCAGCAGCAGCAGTAGTAGCAGCAGCAGCACTAGTGGCAGTTGTGGTGGTGGTGACGGTGGAAGTAGTAGTGCTAGCCGTAGCAGTGGTACCTTCTACCCGCGACCGATGTCCTCTAAGCAACCAAGATCCGATACTAAACCCTAAATCCTACAAGCTGTTATTCCAATTTTCATCGCTGCTACTCGTATTTCTCGTGCAACCCATGGACACCCTCTACACCAGGTAGGTATCCACTCGTATGTCTCTCTATTTGGAGGTTCATGCGTAGTATTTAGTAGGGTTACAAGTCCAGCAATATGGATATAATACTCGCTACCCTACTTTCTAAACCCACTTGCAACTACCCTAGACCCAACACCTTAAACCTATCGAACCCTTAAAGGAACCCCAGTTACAACCCCACTTTATACCTACTCTAAGGCCGCCAAACTAGGGAAAAGACTCCATCGTAGGCCCTTATAACCCCATTTAAGGGAGCCCCTAAACCCCTAAACCCAAAGCCCCAAGCCCTAAACCCCTAAACCCCTAGGTCCGATCCAGAGCCGAAGCCGACCCGCCGGGCGCCGAAGCCCAAGGCGGGAAAGAAGAAGGGTTCGGCTTGGAGGTTTGGGGCTTACAGGTTTTAGGGCTTCGGGGTTTAAGGTTTAGGGTCTATTGAGGGATGACCTACAAAAGACCTGGTTGTTCAGCTTTGGAGTAACGGTTTTCGTGTTCGGGTGTTGGATTTCTACCCGGGGTTCTTGCAAGGTTGCTACGAAGGACTTAGGATGTCGGGACCGGTGGCTTGGACCTACGAGTGGCCCATGATAGGGTTGATGATATAAATCCTGCATTACCCATAATAAGAAATATACCATAATTCGCATAGTTTAGGGTCCTTAAGGTAATGCAGGTTTTATATCATCAACAGTAGGATAGGGTTGGATCAGGGTTGCAATCAGGGCTTTGGGCTCCTATCGACCTATGTGTCGATGGCTCCTATTGGCTATGTGTTAATGGCTCCCTAAACGCTAAACCCTGAACCCCAAAACCCTAAGCCCTAAACCCCTAATTAAGCCCTAAACCCCTAAACCCTAAACCCTTAATTTCGCCCTAAAAACCCTCAAAATCCTACAGTGCCCTTATAGAGCCCTTTCAAGGAACCCGTACCAAAACCCCGTTTAAAAAAAAAAAAAGTTTTGAGGACCGGAACCTTGGCCCAAAGAGGCGGAGCGCAGGGAGGAAAAGGAGGCGCCGCCCGAAGCCACCACGAAGTCGTCGACGCCCACTGCTCGGAAGTTTGAGTGGTTTAGGGCTTTTAGGGCTTTTGGGGTTTAGGGATGTTGGGGCTTTTGGGGTTTTAGGGTTTAGGGCTTTTTGGGGTTTTGGGGTTTAGGGATGTTGGGGTTTAGGGCTTAGGGTTTAGGGATTTGGGGGTTTAGGGTTTCGGGAAGCTTTATGTGGGTCGGCATGAGAAGCAGAAGAGAACAGGCTTCATAAAACAGCATGTTTTAACATAGTATACCGAAACTTCATGTTGAAATGAGCAGTAGAAATGGCAGCCAAATCTTCCACACTGCCTTGAGAAAGGCATGTCTCTTCTGATGTGATCGATCCTGAATATGGTTGTACGGAGATCTCTGAATTTATGGCACGCCGCCCTACAACCCCCCCCCAAACACAAACACACACACACACACAAACACACACACACACAAACACACACACACACAAACAAACACAAAAGCAAAAACATTGTTTGAAAGCACAAACCGCAAGCTTCAGGAAGCCGCGTCGCAAGGCCAAGGCCTTGCAGCCCGCGCTGGGCTTCATGTGGGAAGTGGGTGCGCTTTCGGATTCAGAGTTCCATTTGTTGTTTTTGTTGACTTATCTAGGCTCAAAGGGGTTTATGAGAGGGCTTTTGCAATTTCTTAGAAGGAGGGTCCTACTATTCTGGGTTCCTTCCACCGCAAGAGTCCCTTGCGTTTTTTGCAAGGACTCCCCCTGCAGAGACGTCTCAAGCATACAGGGCGAGGAGACAAAGACCAAGGGAGTTCAAGGAAGGTCAAGAGGCCCATTTAGTAGTAGTCGTCGTCGTCGTAGTAGAAATAATAATAGTAATAGCAGTAGCACTAACATTAGCAGAAGTAGTAGCAGGTCATTCCGATCATATTTCCGGTGCAGAAAATTGGTGGCACCCAACACGCGGATGCAGCACCTTCCTGTAGAACTCCCGATCGCAAGCAGCGATTTGTTTTGAGCCTTGAGACTCATAGGTTTGGGACCGAGGGACCACCCAGAGAACCCGACACCCCTTAATTATCTTACATTATAGGGGCCTTAATATTATGATTTAAGGTATATTCCTTAATTAAGGGGTATTGGGTTCTCTGGGCAGAAGTAAGATCCTTGCGATCTGTTCAGATCAAGAACGTGCCTGGCGCCCTCCAGTACAAGTACCTGAAGGAGCCTTGCAGGGGGGAGACAACCGGGGCTCTGATTTGTCAGGCATCGCCGAGTTTGCTTCGGCGAAAGATCCCAAACCCTAAACCCTAAACTTAAGGGTTCATGGGTAGTTATAAATGGGGGCTATAAGTCCCCCTAATATTGGTTTATAACTACAGTTACCTTACTTATAACCCCACTTATAACTACCCATGAACCCCTAAACTATAAACCCTAAACCCTTACAGAACCCTTAAAGGAACCCTATAACCCTACATATAACTACCTATGAACCTCCAAGTAAACTTAAGGGTTCAGGTTTAGGGCTTCTCGCAGTGCCGAGAAATGCTGAACCCCCAAAAACGCCCCGCACATCGGAAGAATGAGTCGTAGCCCCTTAAAGTAAAAGATGCAACAACGAAGCCTACTCTAATTATCCACTAAAGCTACTGTTGATGATATAAACCCTGCATTACCTTAAGGACGCTAAACTATGGGAGTTATGGTCTATTCCTTATTATGGGTAATGCAGGACTTATATATCATCTTTCGTAGTAAAAGATATCCCTCCCAGGCTTATTGTAAGGCGTAACCCCTAAACCCTAAGCCCTCAACCCTAAACCCTCAGTCCTAAACTCTACACCCTGAACCCCAAGCCCTACAGCCTCAACCCTCAACCCTAAATCCCCAACCCTACACCCTAAACCCCCAACCCTACACCCTCAAGCCTAAACCCTA
>CAJNJA010007594.1:744-16017 GCA_905231915.1 Symbiodinium necroappetens
CAGTATCCCTAAACCCTAAACCCTTAGAGTTTGTTGTTTGGTAGTCTTGGGTCCGGGGTATAAAGCGCTTTAGAGGAGCCTTCAATTCAACTTGCCTTCAACTGTAGATCAAGACCCGTATACCTTTCTCTCTTGCTAGGTTCTCAGTGAGGAGATTCAAGGGGAAGAGGCTTGTGTGAATGTACGGCTTAGGGTTTGGGGTTTGGGCCTATGGATGTTTAGGTGTTTTCCTTCCAGGGTCTTGATGGGAATGTAACACATATCTTCTGCCAATGCATTAACATTGGTGAGTACTACTTCATCATGTGTGTCCTAAGCACTTTACGCCTAAACTCTACACAGACATTAAACTACTATGCTTGTGCACGCGCAACTTATCACTGAGCTATATGTAAATTTTTGGTCTGAAGGTTGGAATCCTTGGTGACTGTTTTCCGCAGGAGTCCGGTATCAAGGCCCCTGTATCCCACACCCAAAATCCACATTAATTCTATCTACCTATAGCCTCCATTGTAGTTCCTTTTTTTGTTTAACCAATTTTGTATCAAGGATCCGAAAAGGCAACCCCAAAAAGGAACTACAATGGAGACTATAGGTATCCTTCACACAGGTTATACACCACCCGAAAACCTCCTAATCTGACCACAAAGGCCTCTACAGCCCCAAACCCTAAACCCTATACCCCAAACCCTAAACCCTAGGCCCTACACACCCTAAACCCTAAACCCTAAACCCTGCACACCCTAAACCCTAAACCCTACACACCATACACCCTAAACCCTAAACCCTGCACACCCTAAACCCTAAACCCTACGCACCCTACACCCTTAACTCCGAAGCCTGACCCCATGCCTTTGAACTGGAGGTCTCCGATCAATTTGGCAAGCTCACATCCTGAAAGGCTACACCGGGCCGGGTTTAGGATTTCGGGGTTTCGGGGGTAGGGGTTTAGGGTTTAGAGGTTTAGGGGTTTTGGGGTTTCGGGTTTAAGGTTTCGGGGTTTACGGCCTAGGGGTTTAGGGTTTCGGGGTTTAGGGAGTAGGGTTCCGGGGTTTAGGGTTTAGGGGTTTTGGGGTTTCGGATTTAGGGCTTCTGGGTTTAGGGTTTAGAGGATTAGGGCTTAGGGTTTTTGGGGTTTCGGGGTTTAGGGTGTATAGGAGTTTAGGGTGGAGGGGTTTAGGGTTTAGAGGTTTAGGGCTTCGGGGTTTAAGGTTTTGTCTTTGGGTTTGGGCCTTGCCGGCTTCAGCATTCGGGTTTCAGTATGCCTTGAATCGACATGGTTTGGGGTTTAGGATTACTTAGAAGTACCAAGAGTCTCCATTGTAGTTCCTTTTGTTGGTTTAACCAATTTCGTATCAAGGATGCTAAGAGGTAACCCCAAAAAGGAACTACAATGGAGACTATAGGTAAGTATACTCACGGTCAGCTGCTTAATAAGCCCCCCCCCCCCTATCATTCCATTGTATGTATCCCGGAGCCTACAAGTAGACCAAAGGCGCGGTGCCAAACACCCCCAAGCAACACACGCCCCATTCCCAAAACCCCAAACCCCAACCCCTAAACCCTATAAACCCTCTAAACCCTATAAACCCTAGAAACCCTAAACCCTCTATATAAACCCTATAAACCCTAGAAGCCCTAGAAACCCTCTAAACCCTATAAGCCCTAGAAACCCTAAACCATAAACCCTAAACCCAAAAGGAAGTCTTCAATCAACCTTTACCTTAAGGACGAAATGAGCCCTAAAAGGGCTTAAGGTTCATATACCATTTTGTTTGGAATTCATAGTATAAGGGTATAGGGCCCCTACTTTTAAGGGTCATTTCGTCCCTAAACCCTAAACCCTAAAACCTTAAACCCTAAACCCTAAACCCTTCAAAGCACCCCTCTGAAGTCCCAAAGCTGCCCAGGATGAAGCGCCTTCCGTCCCTCGCTGAGCTTGGGAACTCTGGCAAATGCCCGGCGGTGACTTAGAGGAGATCAGGGAAGTAAGTTTGATACGGAGTTTGGGGTTTAGGGCTTAGGACTTAGAGGAGATCAGGGAAGTAAGTTTGATACGGAGTTTAGGGTTTAGGGTTTAAGACTTAGAGGAGATCAGGGGAAGATATAAGTGTGGGGTTATAAGTCCCCCCCAATATGGCTTCTAAGTATAGTTGCCCTGCTTATAATTAAGCCCATTTGTACCTACCCTTGAACCTCTCCAAGTAGAGGAGATCAGGCAAGTAAGTCCGATATGGGATCGATAGGGCCTTGGGGTTCAGGGTTTAGGAGGGTTCAGAGCTGAGCTTTAGGATTTGGCTCCCTATATTTGGTAGCTGGTCTGTGTGCACCTTTCGGCACTGAGTTTACGTAATCTAGGGGGAAAACAAACATTCCATTTTTTTGTGGGTCTGAGAAGGCTTATCGCTGCAACCTTTATTGGGTACAGTTCATCCTGCCACACGCGGCTGAAGGCCAAGGAACTTAGCAGCTGTGAAGCCAGCCGCGACTCTCAAGCCCTGCTGAACAAACCCTAAACCCCGAAACCCTAAAATCCTGAACCCTAAACCCTAACCCTAAACCACTAAACCCTAAAACCCTGAACCCTTGCTCTGCATCCTCCCAGTCGCAGTTTAGCCATGCATTTGCTCCAGACCACGCACGTTCATCCCGCATTTCGCAGCTGGGAAGTTTTCCACCACCGACCCGCTTGCTGGCCTTCCTCCCACCACCTGAAGGAACTAGTGGGGGCGAAGCCGTGGTTCGCTGTTTGGCGTTTAGAAGGTTTTGGGGTTTCTAGGGTTCAGGGTCTTATCTGTCTAATATGATAGTCTTATAGGGTTCTATAGGGTTTAGGGTTTTGGTTTACTGTTTGTCATCGGTGGAACTTCGAACATTTAGGGTTGATTTGGCTGGTCTGGTTAGAGCAATGACCGAATGTTTAATGCAGGGGCCCTAAACCGTAAACCCTAAACCCTAAACCCGAAGCCTGAAGAAATTAAAGCAGGTTCTTGAGTGCAGCTATGTCGGGACTACAGGGGGTTAGCATTGCTAAACATTCAGCGGCCTTTATACAACTTATAGGGTCCATGTATACTAATGTGGGCCCAAAGCCCACAAAGGATAGTTTTGGAATCTGAATATCTCATACAAAAACCACAAAAAGACAGGTTTGGGATCTTGATTTCATAATGGCAGAATGGGAGTACCCTCAGCCCTTAACCCTTCGACCTTTAATTTACTGTAAATTTTAACCCTAGTCCAACAATCCTAGATCCCTAAACCTTCAAGCCTCTGGGTGAAGACTGTCTAAGTTCATTAGCCGGAATTCGGGTCGTTTTTATGTGGTTCCGGCATGTTCGGGATTTTTGAATTCTATCTTTCTGGGTTTTCTTGGTCTGGAAGTTCGGGGTGTGGGATTTAGGGTTGCGGGTTCGGGGTTTAGAGTTTGGCGTTGAAGGTTGACGGTCTCAGGCTTTGTATTTGGGCTTCAGGGTAGTAAGCTGTGTGTTGTAGGAAGCAAAGGGTTTAAGGTTCAGAGGGCTCACAATGAGGATCCGGGACATCCTACTCCAGTCACACAGTTAAGGCTCTTCGGGAGGCAGCCTCTTGCGGGGCCAGCCAACGTCATGAAACCATCCCCGCTTGTGGTCTCACCCCTTTGGACCTACAACTCACGTAGAATTAAGAGTCAAAGGGTCTCTGAGCGCCGCAATGAGCCGTGCGTCGCCGGATCTCCGGCAAGCAACAAATCTCAAAGTTTAAATCTTAGCCAAACCCTGGGCCTTGAAGACAACACACTCGCAAGCTGCCCGGGGCTTGCTATAGGGTGTAGGCTCTTTTTTGGGATGTGTGGGTTTATAGGGCTCAGGGTTACTCGCATCCTTGTTGCCTTAGTGACACCCTAGGTTCTAGATCCCTACGGTTGATGGTCTAAATCCTGCATTACCCATAAACTAAGGAATATACCAGAATTCCCATAGTTTAGGGTCCTTAAGGTCATGCAGGATATATATCATCAACCGTATGATTCGGCCTAAAGCCCCGAAGCCAATAACGTGAATCTCCGGGCGGCCAGCTCCCTCAGCCAAGTACTTTCTAGTCTAAGGGGCTGAGTAGGTAACCTCGAACCTTTTTGGGGCTTATTATAATCCTACTATGTTGAAAAGGTTAGCGTTCTTTGGGCCAGGGTACTCAGCCCCTAAGTAGTTGATAGCTGCCCCCGCTTCAGTAGAAGTTGAGTGCATTTTCTAAGCTTGATATATATATATATAAGGCCCTTCATCGTAGCCCTATTATAGACTGTTGCTGTATCGGGACAGTACCGCATGTACTATGTATTGTCATCTATGTCCATGGAATCTCAATCTCAACCCTAGAGCCCCGCGGGTTTGGCTTCAGGGTTTAGTCGGCGTATGTTTTGGCTTGGAACTGGCCTAGATACCCTAAAAGCCCCAAGCGAAGTGAACCGTAAAGCCTCTCGTCTCAACCCGAAATCCTTAGACTCCTTAACGGCTTAAGACACTCACCCTCAAGACCGTACTTTAAACCCTAAGCCCTTAACCCTACTATATTATATATATATATATATATACACATACACTATACACGATACTATATTTCACTATATTTCACCATATACTATACGAAAGTATACTCTATACTAGTCCAAGTACTTCCGTTATGACGCTCTCTGAGACCTTACCCCCTGAGGATGGGCCGTTGCCGAAGATTTGTCTCTGCGAGCTTCTGGGCTTAGGCCCTAAACCCTGCACCCTAAACACTAAACCCTAAACCCCAAACCCTAAACCCTAAACCCTAAACCTAAACCCTAAAGCCTTTCTTACTCTAGGTCTACTGGCTATCATATACACCCCAAAAACCTTATTCTAACTATTCAGGCCTCCAAAGATATACCCCCAAAAACTTGTTCCAACTGTTCAGGCCTCCAAAGATTTACCCCAAAACCTTAATTATTCTAACAACTCAAATAGGCCTCCAAAGATATACCCCCCCAAGCCTTATTCTAACTGTTTATATAGGGTTGCAAGAGGCGAGAGACGCAGCATCATTTTTTTACAAGACTTGTCACCAGCAGTGATGATTATGCCTTCGCGGAGACGATCTGGTGCCATGAATTTGGACTGGTGGCGGCTGTCGACCCTACCTTTGTGTCCTTTAAAGGCCCTGGAATGCCAGGCCTTTGTGGCATTCAGGCAGCGTAACCCACTGCTTTCATCCTTTTCTATGTGGGTCTTAGAAGGACCGAGCGACTCCGTTTTTGATCTGCGCGGCTTCAATTCTCACTTTTGTCCACAGGGTTTTAAACCTATCGGGTATTAGAGGCTTCCGATTAGGTCTCCAACATGCCTTTTCAGATTTGCTCAGGTAGTCGTCGAAAAGAGCTTCTTGTGTAAACCTGGCCACTATATGTTACATGGGTCAACCCGTAGGCCCCTTAGTAGTTGCTTACCTTATAGGATTCGAACTATAAACCACAAAATGGAACTACTATGAGAAGGGCTTAGCTCTCTTATTCGGGGCGCGAACTCTCGGCATCGCTTGGTCCTTGAAGGAGTCATGCTCACAGCCGGACCGTAGTTTTCAGGATAGGCACTGCAAGGCGACTTGGGTTATGGCATGGAGTAGTTTAGGGTTTAGGGCTTATAGGGTTTAGGGTCGGTTTAGGGTTATAGGGTTTAGGGTTTAGGGTTATATGGTTATAGGGCCCTAACCCTAAACCCTAAACCCTAGGGTTTAGGGTATTGAGGGTTTGTAGGGTTTAGGGAGTTTAGTAGCAGAGAAGGCTTTCTGCGGATCCGGCATGCATGGGCGGTCCACGTTTCACAGTGTCCTCTCTCACGTTGAAGCTAAGCTCCTTGGAGAAGTTCGGCAACATGAATGGCTTCGCATTCCTTGCAAATGGCAGGCAGAGCAGCACAAGACGCAGATCCTAGATTGAAGCACAGTCGCCAGAGGTGTATAAGATGTTTCAATCAGTTCAATCAAAGCCAGGCAGCTATTATAAGTATCCGACCGGTGCACTGTTTCCACGGAATCTCCGGGCGAAGTCAAATCCGGCATGAGCGGCATGCTCACAGCGATCTCAAGCTGACGAATTCTGGGCCTATCTGCTGCCCCCTTGAGGGGGGATCGGCAGGGACCCGGTCCAGTCGACACGAATCACCCCGCGAATTGGCAAAAGACAGGCAAGGGCTCTTGGGTTTTTAGAGTTTAGGGTTAAGTTTAGGGAAGCATCCTCTGAAGCTGTCTGTGCACGCGCGAACTCAAACCCCAAACCCTCAAGCTCAAAAGTCCTGAACCCTCAATCCGTGCACTATCATGCGCATGGATCAATATCCTTGTGAACGCTTGAATTCCTTAGAATCACAAGGCATAGAACTTGACGATTGTTCTCTTTGCGTTCCCTTTCACTCTTACTCAATCGACCGAAGTGCCAAGTACTTCAAGACCCTAAACCCTAAACCGTAACCCTCATCAGGGACTTGTTAGTTGCCTCTGGCGATAGGCAGGGTAGCTGTAATAAGGTTGATGCTATAAATCCTGCATTACCCAGAATTAGGAATATACCATAATTTCCATAGTTTAGAGTCCTTAAGGTAATGCAGGATTTATATCATCAACAATACCACCCACTTGCAATCCCCATGTCACGCATTCATAGACCAGCCCATAGCCCAACCTGAACCTTCAAACCCTGGGTTTAGGGTTTAGGGTTTTCAAACCCTGTAAAACCGTGCCAAAGCCCTTTCCATGGAGCTCCGAACATCATCAGGCCTTTATGAGAACTTAACTTTGTTTCCGAAGAAAGCCTTATAAGCCCGAAGCCCTAAACCTTATACTGCAAATCCGAAGAGTTCCAAATCAATTCGCAGAGCTTTGGGTTCAGAGCCTCAGGTGGTGGGTTGTCTGAGCAAGCATGGATATCTAGACCCCAAACCCTAAACCCTATAGAAGCTCTCAGAGCCGACATCACCACAAAGAAAGCCTACGTAGTCAGTAAATCCGAAACGCCTTATAAGCCCTCCATACATCTCAAGGCCAAACCGTCAAAGGACGAAACCTCAAAAATTTTCCCCATACCTTTCCATAAGGCCCCCCCTAAACCCTAAACCCTAATCCCTAAACTCCATTCATTGTGGGTCTTTGGCTTCTGGGCTTCAGGGCGTTTCACTTGCCCTGCGGCGCGTGTGAGTGCTCCACGGTGGCGGCGGTGGCTGGACTCCGAATTTGCCGGCTGACCGCCGGGAGATTACGCCCAGATGGTGAGGGCCACTTGGATTCCTCAGCTGTGGAGTTTATAGGGGTTTAGGGTTTAGGGGTTTAGGGTCTAGGGTTTAGGGTTTGGGGTTTAGGGTTTAGGGGTTTAGGGTTTAGGGTTTTGGGGGGAGATCATGTAAGGACCCTCCAAGTACCTTGAAATAGGGGTATATGGTCCCAATTTAAGGGTATTTAGGGTCCAATAGAGGGTAGATGGAGGGTCTAGGTAGCTTTGGGGTTTTGGGTTTTGGGTTTAGGGTCTTGGGGGGAGATCAATTAAGGACCCTACAGTGTCCAAGCATCCTTCTGAATAATCATAGACTCCCATAAAAGGGTTTAGGGTTTTGGGCTTAGGGTTTAGGGTGCTTATTTCTTACTATCCTCAGCCCAGGTGTCTAACTATCGAGTCCTTTGGACAGACTCTCCTGATTAGCCCGGAAACCCAGAAACCCTAAACCCTGAGGCCTAAACCACAGCCCTGAACCCAGAGAGCCCAATACCCCTTAAATAAGGAATATACCTTAAACTATAGGGGCCTTAATATTATGATTTCAGGTCTATTCCTTAATTAAGTGGGTATTGGGCTCTCTGGTCTCTGGGAAGCCCACCCAGGATTTTCAAGCCTGGCGTTTGTCACCGCGCAGATTACTGCCGCCAAGCGTCGGTCTGCGTGGCAGTTGGCGTTGTCGCTGTTTCAGCAGGCCGGATGAAAAGGGTTTGAGGGACTTAAGAAGAGTGGGGCTTCTTTAGGGTGTTAGGGTTTAGGGTTTAGGGTGAGTTTGGAGTAGAAGTTTATGTATACAGGGGTTTGAGGGACTGTAAGAAGAGTGGGGGTTCATAGGGTGTTGAGTTTGGGGTTTAGGGTTTAGGCTTCTTGGGGTGTTGAGTTTAGGGTTTAGTGTCTAGGGTTTAGGGATTTTAAGGTGTTGAGTATAGATTAGAAGTTTATGTGTACCAGGCGTTTACGGCTGGAAGTGATCCAGTTTTACGGTGCTTTTGGCTTGAGCCGTTTGTTCAGCGATGTAAATCAGGAAAGTCACCATCTAGACCACCAGAAATCGCCAAGCAGTAGTACGAAGATTCACCTTTACTGGAGTGAGTACTGGTATGATTCTCTCTACGCTGATAATTTCGGTAGGTCCAAAAGCCATGTTTTTGTTCTGTAGTTTCGGATCTTAAGCTTATCATGGTAGTACACGTGGACCCTCCAGAATGTATCCTCAACCTCAAACCCTAAACCCGACTCCCGAAACCTCATATCAGAACCCTATGAAACCTGCCTCCTCTGGGTTCCTTTCTTACGACTTCCTTTGTGAGTCCGTCGAAACGTAGGTCATGTGGGCTTAGAGGCTATCCCCTTGTTAGGGTTTAGGGCTTAGGGTGTACCTTGACCCCAAAATAACCTACCATCTTAAGGATTTACATAAAGAAATCATAATGAGGAGCCCGAAAAAGGTGGGCTGTTTAGGGTCCAGGTAGGGCTCAGGGTTCCGAAACCCTCTTCCTGGTTTAGGGTTTAGGGCTTAGGGTTTAGGGGTTTCTGATTTTAGGGGTTTAGGGGTTTAGGGTTTAGGGTTTAGGGGTTTCGGGTTTAGGGTTTCCTGAGGTACCGGAGCCGGACAGCATCTGCTACAACGCTGCCATTGCCGCCTGCGGCCAAGGAGCGAGGTGCGAGGATCCGGGGAAGCCGATCTGGATGTTTGTGCTCTGTATCTTTTTCTGTATGGTAGACATACCATGCATGAATCTAACCTGTTCTATTCTTAATCATATATGAAAACATATGATGCACTGAATATTATGTCATATCCCAGCATATCATATCATGTTATGTCATGTTAAATTGTGTTTTCCTATGTCAAATGATATATTGCAGTTTCATATGGCTGTATTGTGCTCTCTTATCTCGTATTGTATTACATTGTTTTATTGTACTGTGCTTTGTTATGTTGTAACTTATTTTGCATTACAATGTGCTGGTCTGTGGTGTATTGCATGACGTTGTATTGTATTGTATTGTATTGTATTGTATTATGTTGTGCTGTGTTGCATTATCTTATGTTATGTTAGTACGCAGTCATGCTAAATACTCGCTGTCCGTATATGGCTTCGTTTCCCTAAGGGTCCATGTACCCATATAGTATATACTTTGGTCCCAAAGTACCTATATATAGGGACTACTTTAAGGCCAAAGTATATACTATTTAGGTACATGGACCCTTAGGGTTTGTGGTCTGGGAAGGTGGCGAGAGGCTTTGGTGCTCCTGCAGGAGTCGCGAGATAGGAGCCTCGGGGAGCAGGATCTAGGGCTTCCGGGGTTCAATAAGGGGTTTAGGGTTTAGGGTGTAGGGTTGATAAGGATCGCAGGTTTTACAAGGGGTTTTGGGTTTAGGCTTGATAAGGATCTTGGGTTTAGGGTCTGGCGGGTTCAGATTGTAAGGCTTTAGCATGTGGGGTTCAGGATCTCAGGGTTTAGCATCCAAGTTTGAGGGGCCTAGGGGTTAAAGTACGGTCCAGGATGACAGAAGAAGTTTGTAAGGGTTTATATCAGCCTTCATTTCGGAGTTCTATAGGAGATTCCCTAATGAGGTTTCTACCCAGGGGTCTTTCGAAGGGAGACCCCTTGAACACAATACGGGCACCAAAGGCTACGGATGGTTCTAGCATCCCCTTTCTCTGTAACTCCTTGGAGCAAGCTCAACGTCCGATGCACCTATCATAGAATATATGATACATGGTATATGATATAAAGTACGCATATAATACGTAATGTTTCGTATGCAATATATAGGGCACAGTTTATCGTATACCATGAAATATACATTATTACATTTGAGCCTGTAAATCACATTATGCATTAGACAATAGGCAATATATAGTATATCAGGTATACTACATTAAGCTACATAGTATAATATTCAAAGCATAATGTATATACTTGTCTATCGTTCATAAGTAGAATACACCATGTATTCAACCTATGTTGAAAATATGTTGTTTTATTTACACCACAGAACACATAGTCTACAATAATGTATACCTTACGTTATATCATATATGCAGTTTGTGTAACTCAACATTTGCTATCTTGAGATCCGTATGCTACCTTCACGCTTAGGATCTCCAACCACGAAGACTACGCTCTCAACTCTGCCGTGCATGCTTGTGGCCAGGCGGCGTCATGTCGGTTCTTATGTATGTATGTATATATGTATGTATGTATGTATGTATGTATGTTTACATACATACATACATATATATATATATGTATGTATCTACATGCATGCATACATACACACATATATATATATACATACACACAAACACACGCACGTACACACTTATAATGTACAATCTACATTTTGAAAATGAAAGAATAAACAACTGAAAATATAAATATACATACATACATACATACATACATACATACATACCTATATGTATATATATATATATGGTAACCCCGCTTGCCCTGTCATGCCCGTCCCCAGGCATGATCCGTCAACGGATGGGCGACAATGACCTCTCCCAAAATCAATTATACACACATATGTTGATGTTCTAACATGTGATATCTATATATATATACACAAAACAAAATAGTTTACAGAGAGTGCGGTGGGCATGCGCTACACGGATTTGCTGATGTTACGAGGTTCAGGTTTTCGTGGAGTCTGGCGGTTTGAAGGTGGGTTTTGGTGGAGCTTCCAAGGGCTGAAACCCTAAACCCCTAACCCCTAAACCCTAAACCCCTAAACCCCTAAACCCTAGGCCCCTAAACCCTACACCCCAAACAGCTTAGGGGTTTCACCGACCCTGTCGGGCTAGTGATTTTCATTTGTGTATCGGGCTTAGGGTGAAAAAAATTAGGAGGGTTTGGGGTTTAGGGTTTCGGGTTTAGGGTTTAGGGTTTAGGGTTTAGGGGTTTAGGGGTTTAGGGTTTAGGGTGAAAAAAATTAGGAGTTCAGGGTTGTTGCTCATGTGTGGGTTTCGGGCTTATGCAGGGTTTAGGGTTGAGGTTTTAGGAGTTTTAGGGTGTTTTGGTTTGTTGGTCTGTTTTGGGATCTGGGACCAAAGGTTCAGGGTTTAGGGTTTTAGGGTTTTAGGGTTTAGGGTTTGGGGGTTTAAAGGTTCAGGGCATTCTGGGGTCTACATTGTGTCGCGTTAGCTCAGATAGGATCCGTGGGGCCAGTCCCCTTCCAGCAACCTTCCCCTAACCCTCCAGGTACCTACTATATAGGGCCCTAGGGGCTCTAGTACCCTATATAGTAGGTATTTGGGGGGTTAGGGTTCCCTTGACCAAAATAGATCCTAGGTCCCGGGTTTTGCCGGTAGCCTCACAGTTGAGGCATGTGTGAGAATGCTGTTTAAAGTTTCGGACTATATACACCGTCGACCATCCTAAGTAAGCCCTACCCCCGCAATGTTTTAAAGGGTAATGCAGCAATAGGCAAGGCCCAAACCAAAGAAGGTGCTTTGTAGAGCTCGGGAAGTGAACCCTCACCTGTTCATCCTGCCGTCTGTGACAGGCAGCATTGTGGGCACGGGCCGCGCAGTTGCTGGCGATGGCTTTGGCTGAGGGTGTGTACCAGCCGAACCTCGGCCGAGAGTTCGGGGGAAGCGGCCTACCCTGGGGAATTTTTTAGGCTTTTGGGTTTAGGGCCTATGGGCTCCTGTAGCAGCTGGGGGAAGATAACTGTCAGAATTCGATGGCGCAGTCCTTCTTATGTTCTGTGTTGGACACCAAAGAGTTAAAGCCTGTGAGCTACAAAGGAGCATCCAAAGGGGGTAACTTGATCCCAGCATGATAGCTACATACTAAAAGGGCCCATGCACCCATACAGTACAAACTTGGGCCCTAATCTTACCAGTTGTAACCAGAACTGATTCGGGTAACGGCTGGGCATATCTCATTGTCCTTTGACGATGTTCCTGTTGAACTATACCCGTTTCAGCACACATTCCATCAAGGAACATCGACTGTATTCTCACAAGATGCGCGCACTGCGATATCAGACATTCCTATTGCTTTTGCAGTGAATACCCGGGCTTCAGGTATTGCTGACTCCAGCTAGGCGATTTTGACGATAACAAGTGTTCATTGCCGCAACATACATAGGCGCTGCACAATCACACAGCTTGGCAAACTGTTGATGTGTGGTTGTTCCTACTTATAGACAGCACCGCCGCGCCAGCAGCAGCAGCAGCGGCCGCAGCAGCAGAAACAGTTGTCGTCCTCCGTCGTCGTCGTCGTCATCGTCGCCGTCGTCGTAGTTCGCATTAGCATTCGCAGTAGCAGCACCAACAGCTTGCCATGCCAGTTTAGACTTCCTAGAACCCCGAACTTAGTCCCTATAACCCTAAACCCTAAACCCTAAAACCCTAGACGTCCTAGAACCCCGAACTTAGTCCCTATAACCCTAAACCCTAAACCCTAAAACCCAAGCGCCTGAAGCCCAGGAACATCATTACTTTCAATGCAGCCCTCACGGCCTGCTTTCGTGCGGCGGCATGGCAGGCAGGATCGGGTCTGAGCTCTTTTTGGGGTTTAGGGTTTCGGGTCCAGGGTTTCGGGTCTAGGGTTTAGGGTTTCGGGTCCAGGGTTTCGGGTGTAGGGTTTAGGGTTTCGGGTCTAGGGTTTAGGGTCTAGGGTTTCAGGTGTAGGGTCTAGGGTTTCGGGTCTAGGGTTTAGGGTTCTCATGTCGCTGCTTTGACTCCAACATAGCAGCCTGAAGCTTGGGGCCTAGTTGCTTCTATCTTAGTTATAGTTTTAGGGTTTGGGGTGTAGGGTACTATACAATATGAGTTAGTTATACTTTAGGGTTTAGGGTTGAGGGTTTAGGGTACTCTACTCTACCATATTAGTTAGTTGTACTTTAGGGTTTAGGGTTTAGGGTGCTATACTCTATCAGCCCCTGATCCGCAGCTTTGTGCGCCCGAAGACAGACCCCAGGGCGCTGGGGACTCGGGCGGCTGCTTGCTCTGCCACATGTCCGCCTTCCCCAAACCTGCGCACAAATTACTGGCTGCGTGTTTAGTTTGGTATGTATGTATGTATATACATATATATATATACATATATATATACGCACATCTATATGTATATATATATATATTACACATATCTACACATATGGTTGAGGTATATACACGTCTTATTACCACGGCGACGCGCGGACAGGCTGCCACGTGAAGCAAGCAAGTTAATGATGAATAGTCCTCTGTGGCCAGACCAAACCCCGGCAAATCCCAAATATCCTCAACCCTAAAGCAAAAACCCTAAACCCAAATCCCAAATATCCCAAAGCCTGTCCCCCCAAAAGTCCGAAGCACTAGCCCCTACAGGCCTCAAAGACACCTTGAACGACAACTGCACCCGAAGATACTCAGACATCCTTAAGACTACCCATAGGCCCCTAAGTAGTTCCTTCTTATGGTTTATATGTAGAATCCCATAAGGTACTCCCAAATAGGAACTACTTCGGGGCCTATGGGTGGAGACTAACTTCGCAGGCCTCGCTGGCGTGGCTGTCAGACCTGAGGAAAAGAAGCTTCCGTCCTACAGGCCATTTTCTTGAACACGTGAATTTTTGGGGATTTCGGGGGCTCGGGGTCAAGATCTCCGGGCTGGGGTGTAGGGTTTGAGGTTCCCGGGTCAGGGTTAAAGGTTTCGGGCAGTTTAGGCTGTATCCTAAACCCTAAAAAACCCCACACAGGGTCTGCAAGGATGGACAAGGCCCTGCAATAGACAAATTCCCACGAAGCTTAGAACCTATGGAGCCCTCCATGACACAGTGTGCTGCAGGATCCTTCATTAAATTTCACTGTCGACGTTTCTGTTGCTGCTGTAGCCCTAACCGTGAGATCCTGCACCCAGAGCCCAACCGAGTTAACCCTTAAGGGTTTGGGGTTTAGGGTCTGGGGCAGTTTTAATCCCTGTAGTGCCAAAGGTTAATCGTTAGTTTCCCTGGGATACTGGACAAGAAAACCCAACCCCGCCTGCAGCCTAGTGCTAGCTTTGGGTCTAAGATGGCCGATGTTTCGATGTGTACCCTAAACCCTAAACCCTAGACTGCAGCTTGGAGGTTCGACTTAGCTAAAGCCGAAGAATGATACCAGCAAAAAGACTGATGATAGTAGCTGAACTCATCATCGGAAAAAAGCTTTGAAAATAACCATGGTAGGAATAAAATAATGATAGCAATAACTTTTTTGACAATGGTACTACTACTAGTAAACCACCATCATCTTCCTTGTCGCCATCACCGCCATCATCATCATCATCATCCCTGAACCCTAAACCCTAAACCCTAAACCCATGAATAGTAAAACTTAGCAGAAGAGTGGACTCGATGGTACTCATCCGTCACGTCGTACTTCTTCCGCGTCACATCCTACCCATGGATTTCGAGACCGATGTCTCAGAGGCTTTGGGTCAGAGGGTTACAGGGGTTTAGGGGCAATCGGGTACAGGGCAATACTGTTGATGATATAAATCTTGCACGACCCAAAATAAGGAATATACCATAGTTCCCATAGTTTAGGTAGCTTAAGGTAATGCAGGATTTATATCATCAACAGTAGTTCTACATTAATATGCTCAAAACCGTATTCCAATTATTCAACACCATAACCCCCTGTACTGTACAGAAACCCTGAAGGGAACCTATCCTCTTTGTTTCTATTCCGATGTTATCGGATTCGGATCTCCAATTTCGGGTGACCCGAGCTAGACGCGGAGTCTGCCGTGATCATAGCGCCGAATGGACCAAAGATGGAAAGATGACTGAGGCTAACCCTCCAGGTACCTACTATATAGGGCCCTTGGGGCTCTAGTACCCTATATAATAGGTACCTGGGGGGTTAAGGGGAGCCGGGTTGCTTTGAACTGTTGGGGTTTGGCGCTTCATGGGTTGGGGTTCCCCCGATCATACTTCTGCTGTGCGAGGCTTTGGGTTTAGGGTTTGGAGGTTTAGGGTTTAGGGTGTACGGTGACGCTTTCTAAATATGTGG
>CAJNJA010007595.1:0-16017 GCA_905231915.1 Symbiodinium necroappetens
TTATAATTATAAGTACATATATACATATATATGTATATGTATATGTATATGTATATGTATACATATATATATATACATATATATATATATGTATATATATATATGTATATGTGTGTGTGTATGTGTGTGTGTCTATATACACACATATATATATATATATAAGTCGCAAGTAACTACGGGAATCAAAGAGAGACAACACACTGGCAAACTCTATTCCGCGATCCAGCGCACCAAGAGTCACCAAGCCAAGATCTTGGTGGAGCTGAGTGCTGGGCAGACCAGCCAGCTTCGGGCAGCGAAAATGCCTGGCGTCTCTGAAACTCTTCTTGTGCCACCCGCAACCGACAACATGGACGGAATGTGACACCTGCCAAAACGCTAACATGCATACTGCAGCTTGCCTGAATTGCAAAGTCCGGAAAGACAGCACCTGCTCCTACGAGCATGGTGAACGGCGCTGACCAGTCACTGACCTTTCTTGCCAGCAATCCCAGTCCATAATATTGAGATCGGTACCCATACCAATAATGACAATCGCAAAGAAACAAGAATAAGTAATGATAGACGAATCATTTTCCGAATGATATAACAGTAACTATAACGACAATGATGATAGTATAGTGAGGATAAGAACAATGATACCACTGCTCATTGATATCAAACATACTACACTGATAGCCATCAATTATGACAGTAGTCCTCAGTAGCATCACATTTCATAGCAGGGAGCCTCGTCCATGAAGTCGGAGCGCCTCTTGCGCCGCTCCGGGGCATTGGGAACCAGCTTGGTCTCAGTGGAGCATAGCCGAAGAAGCTTCGAGGTCGATCCGAGGCTGTCACAAACCAACTCAGCTGGCTTACGGGTCTTAGGGTCTTAAGGTCTTTGGGTCTAGGGTACATAGGTGTCTTAGACCCGAATGAGGTGAAGGGATGTTGGGCCTAAACTCCCAAGCCCCCAACCCTAACCCCGCCAAACCACTCAAGGGGAGCTGCTGCAACTCCTGGTCCGAAATTCTGATTCGTAAGTCCCGAAACCAAAATCCGAAAACCCTTGCTTTCTCGCCTGAACCTTCACTCCCTAAAGCTTCGGCGTGGCTTCCCAGTAGCGATTTCGAAAAAGTAGTTGTCCTCTCCGACTCTCACGGGACTGGATATCGCGTCTGTAGAGGGCTCCCTACTGAACCCTGAACCCCTAAATCCCTAAACCCTAAACCGTCTGGTGCCTACCCGGAAGAGCGTCCGCGCCTGTGGTGGTCGCTCTTCCAACGACCCGGGCTTAGAGCATGGGGTTTCGGGTTTAGGGGTCCTGAACTATCGAGAAAGCACAAATCAGGGTGGATCTATGATGGGATCCCTTAGTTTCTGAAACTCCGATTTAAGGCTTCGGGCCTGACTGCTGAAACCCTCGGCCGGATGTCCATCTCAAGGTCTGTGACACCTAAACCCAACGAGCCTCATGTTGTCTTAGGGGAGGGTCTAGTATCGTGGCTAGCATCTGTATAACCGACCATTCAGAGTTCAGGTTCAGCTCTATAATATAACTAAATGTACTGTAAGTTGCCCAAACTTGCAGGACCAGTGCTGCGGCCTCTAGCTTGGAAACGTGAAACATCGTGAAACTCTGAGCTTTCGATTTGCCTCTTTTAAGAAGCGAATAGCAACTGAGGGCCCAGGCAGTAGGGCGGTCGGGGGTCACCGGTGCCTGCGTGCTGCAAAGCATGTGTAATGGATAAGAACTACGGAAATCAAAGCAAAGCAACCCGCACGACTAGAGTGGTACTAGTGGTGGTAGGGGCAGTAGTGGTAGCACTTGTACTGGTTGTAGTAGTGGTAGTAGTGGTGGTAGTGGCGCTGGTGGTAGTAGTGGTAGCATCAGCCTTGGTAGCAACGGTACTGGCAAGCGTGTCTCTGCTGTTGCCGCAGCACAAGCCGTACGTAGAAGTAGTAATCCACGTAGAAAGAGGGAGTAGTAGCAGAGTGGCAAGTACAAAAGACTGATGCCACGCAGACAACACAGGGTTGCAGGGACGGGACAGGGTCGCAAAATGGCTGAACTGTCGGGTGCTTGTCAAGGCCTTGATTGAAACCGCAGACTCCGGAGTTGCATACTCGCGTGCTTGCTTACTTCAGAAAAGTCTTGGTTTCCGCCTTGGGGAAACAGCAACCAGCCCGGAGAAATTGCGAAAGTGCGTGGGGTCTCGGAGCCCTATGCCTAGCCCAGCCTAAAACTTGATCTCTTACACCTGAGATTCGAAATTTCTACACTATGGGCCCCCAGAGTTCAAGCCCCTCTCGAGGCCTTCTCCAGACAGGGCTCCTCCTGCATCAGCACAGTGTACTTCGCACTGAAACTTCATTATCCGCACACACAGAAACCTGCATATGCTCACACAGAATATGGTAGAAGAAGCAGACTTAGGAATGAAGGGTACTCTAGCCATCCAAGAATTGCTAGGAAGAGCACCAACCATTACAATCAACAAATCATCATGATGAAAACCTCATCGCTCTAGTCATCATCATGTCTGTCATCAGTCGTGGAGTTAACAAAACTTTCGCAATAATAACAGAAATCACCATCAGCACAACAACAAAATCAAGCAGCCACCAATAGCGAATAAAGTGCGTACATACGTATGCGCATTCGTCTGTGCCTGTCTGCGTGACTGCATGCGTGCATGCATACAGAAATACATGCATGCGTGCACATGCGCGTGTTTGTGTCTCTGTGTGTGTGTGCGCACCTGGGTATGCAAGCAAATAGACAGAGATAGACAGATAGATATTTCGATAGATAGATAGATAGATAGATAGACAGGCAGATTGATTGACAGATAGCTGGCAGATGGATAGAGAGATAGAAAGACAGACAGACAGGCAGACAGACAGACAGACAGCCTGGCTGGCGGCAGGCAGACAGACAGACAGACAGACAGACAGACAGAAAGACGGACAGATGGACGCATACATATATTCATTCATACATACATACATCCATGCATGCATACATACATGCCTACATAAATAAGTGCACGTATGTGCGCATGTAAATACGTACGTATGTAGGTATGTACGTATGTGAGTATGTAGGTATGTATGCACGTATGTATGTACATATGCATGTATGAATGAATGTATTCATGCATGCATGCCTGCACGAACGCACGCACGTACGCACTCATGGATGGATGGATGGATGGATGGATGGATGGATGGATGGATGCATGGATGGAGGGAGGGAGGGAGGGAGGGACGAACGGACGGACGGACGGATGGATGTGCGTGTGGTTGTGCTTACATGTCCTTGTGCAGATCTGTGTATTTACTTACTGACACACCAACATACCCGTGCATACTTACATGCCCATGTAGACAGAGAGGAAAGTGCTGTAAGCATGTTTCCCCTTCGTGCCAGGGGTGGAATGTAAACGTGTGCGGATATGTGATATGTGTAGGTACATATTTCTACTAATGCATGTATTTGCAGCACTGAGCGCATAAAGACAGAAGGGTGCGGACCACTTCAATGTGCTGGTACTGTAGAAACTGTGGAAGAAACGATGATGACACACCCCGCCCATCACCGCCACCCCGTCAAGCTGTCCACCCTCCCACTCCGCCGCAGTCTAGGATGGTTGGGCTTGGAAAACTGTCACAGCAACGGTGTAGGATGACACTTACAACGACAGTCCGGTCATTCGCAGCAACATGAGACAGGTAACATCTCCATCGGGAGGACGAGTCCCAGCAGCTGCCGCAGCAGTGGAGCACTACGCCGACAACTCCACAACTACTACTACTACTACTACTCCTCCTCCTCCTCCTCCTCCTCCTCCTGCTCCTCCTCCTCCTCCTCCTGCTGCTGCTGCTGCTGCTGCTAGTGGCAGCAGTAGGAAACAGTGTCGTCCTGGTGGTGGTGCTCGTGTTAGACATGCTAACATATCCCAACCATTACCATCATCATCAAGGGTCATCATCATCGTGCTGACTCAGCTGACAATCCTGGGTCAGCTGCTGGGCCTGACAGCTGCCATTGTCCCAACCCGATGAAGGCCCCAGCAACATGGGCATTTCGAGAACGCTACGAGAAAAGTTCAAAAATTTCAGTGCGCCTCATCCGCCAGGCGAGTCTGTCTCACCCTCTTCAGTGAAGGTGGCATTCCCGGCAGCTCGCGCGACTGAGAGGACGAAGGGGATTTGCGGACGCACAAGTCCTACGGACTCGAGATGGTACACTCGCGAGATTGAGAAGTACTAAACTACCAAACCCAGGGTGCAGATCTGTTTGGCCGATCATAGCTTGCGATGGCATGTGTGCAGATGCTGCTAAAAGTATCCGATTGGACAGCAAGGCGAATTGCCTGAGTGTGAATGCCTCAATACCTCGTGCTTTACATTTGCATAGCAGCGCAGGCATGCCTACCTGTTGGGGTTTGGCAGCATGAAGCAGCATGAAGCATAGCCCTCCACGAATGTGCTTTGATCCTCATTTGCTAGCGTCGACATGGCGTTGCTCATGGACCCTCTCTTAGTTCGGTAGTTCCTCCAGCTGCTGCGGTCGTGTTCCTCGGGCCATTCCCACGATGCCGTTTGAGGTTACATTTGCCTGCATGCTGTCTTGCCCGTACGACATCCCACGTGCCATTGCAACTAGTTACTGTCCTCGTCGTTAAGTTTGCTCGGTGTGTTCTCTATTGTGCAAGGATCAATGCTATTCTTCACATCTTGCAGAGAGCACACTAGATTCAGACACCCAAGACCAGAACCGCACAATGCACAAGGACCCTGGCCCTAAACCCAAAAACCAAAACTTTCACACTCCAACACTCTCAACTTTAAACCCCAGACTTTTCGTCCCTGTAAACCCGAAACCCCTTGTACCGAGCCTGTTCCCTCTTCGATTTTGCCGGCGTCGCCAGCAAAAGCTCCGGGGCGCGGATCTGGGTTACGGCTCGGAGACTGCGATTTACATAGGGTTTAAGGCTTTAGGATTTTATGGGGTTTAGGGGCTTAGATTTGAGGTTTAGGATTTGGCTGCTAACCGTTCATTACCCCTATACCAAGCTTTGTGGAAACCTGTATTTTTTTGTCACCATCATTAGATATTTCAGGTCCCGGGCTTGGCAGTCCAAAGCGTAGCATCGTAGAGGATGGCAGAATTCGGTAACTCCATGCAGGCCCCAAACTCCTCCCGAACCCTGAACCCCCAAATCCATGCACAGACCCCAGAACCCGAAACCCTGAGAAGGTAAATCCAACATCCCTAAACCCTAAACCCCTAATCCCTAAACCCTAAACCCTAAACAGACATCTCTCCAAGAGCCGGCAATCTCAGAGCAGCACGGCCTTTCGCACTGGGGTGCTTGGCCCGGGCACGTCGCCACCTGCCTCCCGAAATTGCTTGAGAGGCGACTCCCCGCGCGACCCAGGGCTGTGGGTCTGTAGGATTTGGGCCTCAGGGCTTTAGGGAATTAGGGCTTTAGGGTGTAGTGATCTTTAGATTCTCAGGCTTTTTGGGTGTAGGATGGAAGGGTCTTTCAAACTCTCGACCATGGGTGTAGAGCTAGGGGCGTGGGCTGTACTGAAGTAAGGTTACTGTTCCTTGTAAGGTGCCCAGTGAACCCCAGTCACCACAGCGTGCCGCTCGGGGACTCTTATTTTATCTATGATTGCTCCTTGTACTCTCCTTTCTTCTTATCACAAATCCTCACTTTCTGTTTTACGACCAGTCTCCTCCTTGGAAATTTGAGACAGCTCGTTGCTGATCTTCTTGAGGTCAGTCTTGCCATGCTGTATTCTTCGATTCTGCCTTCGACATCATTTCTGCCTGACAAGACTACCGCTTGAATGTTCGCCCTACAAGGGCTGACATCATTGCGAGCAGGCAGAGCTTCGGGTGTGAGGTTGGCGTGCTGTTGCTGCTGACGTGGTCCACACTCTTCTCTCCGCGGCGTGACAACCTCGGACAACATTGCTGCAATTTCCGGAACCGTTTTATCTTAAAGACACAGACAGACAGAGAGAGAGAGAGAGAGAGAGAGAGAGAGACAGAGAGAGACAAAGGAAACCAATGTACCATTGAAGCTGCCCCTGGCAAAGCGATGTCTGACTCTGATATCATGCATGACTGCTGGGCTGTTGCTGTTGTTTTCAGATTTCATGTTTCTCAACACTCTTCGCCGTCTTGATACAGGGAGTCGGGAACATCCATTTACATTGCTGCTCGTGTTCGGCTTCATTTGCCTGTCCATCCTCGCTGCCGTTGCAATCTTGGCTTCGTAGTGTCTGATGAACATACCCATAGTACCATTGTCATGGCGTTCACCTCTGTTGTGCGCTCGAACACAATGATGGCAGCAAAGATCAGCATGGTGATTGTAATGTCACTGACGGAGTTTCTCGCGAAGCCTAACCTTCTAAATGATCAGCTCTTGCCAAGCCAGCGAAAACTTCACCCCCAACCCGCAAACCCATCAAACCCCCAAGACGCGAACGCGAGGATGCAGAACTCCCAGCCGCGCCTTCTCACGCTTCAAAGGTGGCGGTGTCGCCATCAGAAGCTTCGTGTCGCGGCCCTGAATGTGGCTCGGAGTCTTGAGTTCAGAGTGAAAGTGTGTATATAATCCGATTGGGGTAAGTGTTAGGTTGAGGGCTGAGGGAAACTGCGCCCAAAAGCCCCAGGCCCCGAAGCCATATAAGCGTGTCACACGTACATCCAGATTCTAGATACATGTCTCCAAGTCCCGGCAAGCTGAGAACACTACGGCCTTTCGTGGAGGCGTGCTTGGCACTGGCACGCCGCCATCTTCCTCTCAACTTGGCTTTGAAAGGGCTCGGAGTCTCCGGACCTTTGGGTATTGGGTGTAGGGATTAGGGCTTAGGGGTTTGGGTTTTAGGGTTTAGGGTTTTTGGTCCGGGGAGTGGGGCTTTCGGTCTAAGGTTTTAAGTTTAGGGCTCAAGAGCCCCCAAGCCGTTCACAGCCATTCCTCAGACTCTCGAATCAGGGGTGGTAGACTTCAGGGCCCAGGCTGCACTAAAGCAGGGTTACTTGCAAGAGGCTCAGGGACCACAAGCTGCTGCTGCTGCTGCTGCTGCTGCTGCTGCTGCTGCTGCTGCTGCTGCGGTGCCCTTCTGAGAGCGCCGTGCGACTACTACGACTACTGTTCCTTGTTGTTCTGCTTGCTCCTTGTCCTCTCTGTCGTTCTTGTCTTACGACTAGTCTCCTCTTCGAATTCTCCCCTTGCGTTTGTCCTCTTCACGCAGGAGCATCATCACGGTGGATGCTGGCCGAATCGCAACTAATGCTTGGCAATACAAGGGAGGGACTCCCCATAGAACGGGTCTCTACCCCTTTGCTCCGCTGATTCGACCGCCCTTTTTCCGATCAACATGTTCCTACACAGCTAAGGACTGCGGCGTAGGTACTCTCCTGCACATTAGCGGTTAAGCCGTTCAGCTTCAAGGTTTGTTTCAGGATGGCGCATGGAAGCGGCCGACATGCCCTGAGTTGAGTGTCCTTTGAGCCCTGATCGGCGTGTTTTGACATCATGCGACTGATCAGGAGCCACAAGCACAGTCGGCCGAACCGCAAGCGAAGTCTGTAGCGCCGACAAGCGAAACCAGAAACCCTGGAAGACGAGCACGGCAGTGGTAACGGGATCGTATTCTCTCTGTGGGCTGCCCGAACTGCACCCTGCCCTGATTTGCAATGAGACACGTAGCTTTGACCCCAAACCCTGAACTGGTCCTCAACTCTAGCCCTGATTATTAGTACCAATATTTTTAACACTGTTATTATTGTTTTAGTATCTTTATTACTATGAGTAGACTACGAATAAGAATATTCATAGTAACAACAGTATTACTAGCAATAATAGTAAGCACAATCATCCTCTGAATCCATGCCAAGCTTGAAAAGTTCTCACCCAGAAGATCCTCAGATTGAACGACTCAGCGCTGACCTGGGGTGGGTCGAAAGATCCCCCGTAGTTGGCTCCATGGATGAAAGGCAGTGATAATTTAATTGTTTGGGGTTTAGGGCGTCGTGGGGATGTGCGAGGAATGCCTCGATCCTCAGAAAGACGCTTGTTATTTCGGGGCGTTAATAATCTGACTAAGCTTTGGGGTATATGCTATTATCGCTACATAAGGACAACCACGGAATACTATTGCTGACCACGCAGGCTTCTACATTACCCAGAGAACCCAATACCCCTTAATTGAGGAATATACTTCAATCATACAGTAGAAGCCCAAAAGTTGGAAACCCAATAGCCTCAATCCTTCAGAGTAATGCATAAGGAATCCCAGCACTATTTGTCCTTAATCCGGTTTCCAACTTTTTGGGGTTTACTATACTATGAAGGCCCGTATAATCTGAGGTATATTCCTTTACTAAGGGGTATTGGGTTCTCTGGGGTACTTGCTTTCTCACCGGTGAGCTCGTCATGCAAGCCGGGATCGCTTCTGGTCCGGCTCCTGAGCGGGCTCAGTGGAGTCAGTGGCAGGCTGCTGCGCTTCCAAGTTCACGCTGCTGGGGTTTGCCATCTCCAGAAGGTATTCATAAGACTCTTCGTCGAACTCAAAGATTTGGGGGAAGATTGGCATCAAGAGCACAGCTAACGACTGCAGCAGCTTGGGGGAGTCACTGAATGCCTCGAGCCAATCATCAATCCCGTCCAGTCGGTCGTGGTCAACTAGATCATGGACATGGGCTCCAAGCCAATTGATGCATGAAACTTGCAGTTCCAAACCCATGGCTCGTAGCTTACTGCCAGAAATCCAGCACAGAAACGGTTGATAGTCATCGGGTCCTTGCCGGTCTTGCATCAGGAAGTCACAGATTTGCTTTTTGCCTGCATCCTCGAAAAGCGCAAACACTTCTTCTCGCATCAGCTCCTCCACCATCCTCGACCGGTCTTCTTCAGGCCTGGACTTGCGCAACTTACTTAAGCGAAGCAACTCCGAGGGCGGATGCATGCTGCTCCGAATCGTTTGCTCCCAGCATGTCTCGACAGTCTGAGGAAGCCGTGCAAGTACCAGGGTGTCAACAAGGAGGGCCCTGTCAGCAGGGTCCAGGGCAGCAGCAACGCGCCCGAATGCCGATTGCAACCAATAAGGCACATCCTCAAGGATACGAGTCGAGAAGATGTTGAAGACAAGCATTGCAAGACCAGTAATCAGCTGAACAGGCTGCAGCTTGCTCTCTTTCAACAAGCGGATCGCAAGGTCGACAGCAGCTTCCAACACCTTTTCCAAGCGCTTCCAGAAGCCCTCTGCTAGCTCTACACCGACCTGGGCTTTGAAACCAAAAAGTGTAACCTTTCATTCCAGAATGGTTCCTCTAAGGAAATGCAACGGGAAAAGGATGTATACTGCTCCAGAACCGAGCAACAGTAGTAAATGTGAAATTCCCGTCAGCATTCTTGCGACTTTGCGCCTGAACTTCGACTGGAAGGCCTGCGACCAAATCGAAGACGAAGACGGCCCAGAAGTCCGGGTGAGCAGCAATCAGGGCAGAAGCCACAGCACTCAAGGACTCGAAGCCTTGTTGCAGCGAATACTTCCAAATTTTCCATTTGTATTCCGCATCAGAGGAGGCAGCTTTGCCCGTCTTCACTCGCTCTTCCCGAGACAAATATGCTCTAACTCTGGTTACTGGGCAGCCCACCAACATGTTCATCAAGATGGAAATATCGGCCTTTACAAGGCCTCGAGATATTCGGCGATCAAAGACTTCCCGCACCTTCTCAAAGTGCTTTGCTTGAATCTGCCGGTGCTCTTTCCAAGACGTCTCAAGATCCGAGAACTGTTTCTGCAATGCCTCCGCTTCAGATTCCCACTTCTTCTTCTTCTCGGGAGACAACTCAAGCCAACGCTGTTGATAACCTTCCTTCTCATAGAACAGGCTTGAAGCATCTACGTTTTTTCTCGGCTTGGCAGGATCAAGGTCGGCAGGAGCAGTTGATATGCTACCAAGGCAAGTCTGAAACATTGCTTTCACAGATGCCTCGCCCCACTGCGCAACATCCACTACCAAGGAATCCACAGAAGTCGCAGCGTTGCTCAGAATGTGATGCAATTCTTGAGGCACGTCTTTCTCCCTGAAGCACTCGCGGGCCTCGTCAAGGGCCTTTTGGGACACGAGAGTCCTCTTCAAGAGATCCAGAATTGCCGCTCGGTCTTCATGCATCAGGAAGAACTCCGACAGCAAGAACGTCTGGCATGCAAGCGTGGCCGATGGCTTGGACAATTGGAGTCCATAGCATCGGGTGAGCAGGAATTGCAGTGCTTCGATCCCAGTACCAGCTGGAAGCGTAATGTCCAAGTCCGTTTTTCCAGCGCACCACGAAGACTCCTTGAAATATGGTATTTGCTTCAAGGCCGCCTCATGCACGGTCAACGTATGCTTCACACCTTCCGCAGTCACGGACAACCTGACTGGCTGAGAGCTTATGACCATCTCCATGTTCAGAGGCGTCTTTACAAGCCGAAGGTGAGCTAGGCTGACGTTACTTCCCTCTACTCCCAGTGCTCTTTTCTCAGCATGAGGCTCTCCCAACTGACGTATATGAAGCAGGACGCGGAACTTCAATTGACACTTGTTACCAATCTGGATGATGTACCAGCCCGCTGTTCAACCAGACTTGAAAGCTGTGGGGCTAAGCAGGCTTGCAAACAAGGCTTCCTACTCAAGCCACGAATCAGTGGGTAAAAATGCCAATACCATCCTTGCTGTCATGATTCTGTGGGATGTTGTAAGGGTTGAGTACAACTTGTAATGTCCCCTACTGCTGTGGCCGCGCAAAACGCCACCCTAAACCCTAAACCCCCATTGTCGATCTGAAGCCGCCTCAAGTTTCCGAGATGCAGGGCTTAGGGCCTCTAGGGTTACGAGTACAACTCTTACCCTTGGGAATGTGGATAGTCTCATCATTGTCTCATGCCTTCTTTCCTCTAGGCTTGCTTATCTGCTGGTGCTATTTGTATTGGCCCTAAAGATGAGGAGTCTTTGCAGTTGTCCTTTAGAGAAGGATTTTGCTGCTCTGCCGGCTTATGTTCATCAGGTGATCAGCGGTTCCGGGTATATTGGGGTGTAATCGGGTATACTGGCCTTGGACACTAAGCCTGAACCCCTAAAGCGTCATGTAGTCACCGAATTTTTCAGCCCTGCAGGGTTTGCCCACCTATAGTCAGGGAATTCAAAGTATGGGGTTCAGGGTTTAGGGAGGCGAGTAGTACAGCGCAGGGAGCTGTTGGGTGTTTCGGTCCCGTTGCAGCTACAGTCATCATAGCGGCTAGAAAAAGACAAACCAGAGCAGTCCTTAACTCTTGCGGCCCACAATTCAGGTGCGGGTTGAAGGGTTCAGAACTTACCGTTCAGGGCTGAAGGGTTCAGCGTTTAGGCTTCAGGGTCCTGGACGGGTCAGGATTGAGGGCTTCTGGGATTTATGGTCCACGCTTGAGGTTTCGAGGTGAGGGAGACATGCGATTGAGAGATCTATGAACGCAAAACTCTGAACCCCGAATCGTCAGCTCCTACCAGTCCTACCAGACGTTTTTGTTGCTAAGAACCCCTGTAGCCGAAAGCGTGCAACCATCTATGGATCAGGGAATCCGCGCCGAACGGTCTCTTTTCAAGCAGTGACCTGCACGTCACTCGGGAGCTTCAGAAAATGAAGAACCCCTCATCTGGACTCTGCTAAGGTAGGTACCCCTAAACCCCTAAACCCCTGGTTCTCTGAAGCTCCCACTTGCTCCCCCACCACTCCTGTCACTGTAGCCTCCCCTCCCCTGATGGAGTCGGCAAAGCAGCTGAAGAATCCTACTAGTACTGTGATGGTGAAAGTTGGGCAAGATTGTTGGGGCAAGGCTAATCGTCCTACTTACACAACCCACACCACCAAAATCATGACCATGAGTACAGGCTCCTATAAGACTGTGTAAGGTTCCGTAGGGTTGTGTAAACGGGTTTTCCGTGTCCTTGGAATGGTCCGTGACGGCTGGATAGGTTCAGAGTCTGTTGAGGAATCGCTTGCGATCTGTCTAGTATAGAGGCCTGAACACTTAGAATAGGGCTTTGGAGTACACTATTGACCATGAAAGAAAACTTGTAATCAAGAGCCGGAAGACACAGTGTAGGTAATCTACAGATCCTACTACTCAGACTACGTAGGAAGATCACGAGCATGAGATACTTTGAATGTTGCTTGCATTGCTTCCACGAGCCTCACAATTACAAAGCCTTGTTCAAAGCTATCTGAGTAGTACTGCTTGCACACATGGTTAGTTCTCTAAATCAGGGTCCCTTTTTGGGTCCCCAATATAGTATGGCGCCCTTATAAAACGGATCCTAAATTTTAAAAAGGACCCTTATTTAAAGAACCACCCACATGCATTCGGCAAGAAGGGCGCATCAGGGTGCAAGGTACTTCAAGCAGAGGCATGCCGGGCTTGGTTTCTTTACCCCTAAACTCCTAAACCCCCTAAACCCCTAAACCCCTAAACCCCTAAACCCCTAAACCCCCTAAACTCTAAACCCCTAGCTTTGGTGACTCCAGCAGCACCCCGCCATAGTTCTTCGGCTGCCGACTCCACGCCATGTGAGGCGTCCTAGTGACTTGTTATAGGTCCGCAGGCGCGACAAAAGAAGAAAAAAACAAAGGCCCGGGGCTCGCTTCCCTTCAGTTTCTCTATCTGGTGATGGTCACGCGATGAAGAGTCTCCGGATTCAGGATTCAAGGGTCTGGTATCAAACATTTAGGGCTTGGGACTGACTGCCTGCGTCAGAGAGAAAAAACACTGGACGGCATCAGCACTTGTGGATACCCTGGAGGCGCGGATAAGCGCCTCGGAGGCGCAAACACGCCTGAACCCTATAAACCCGAAGCATGCAACCCCCATGCCAAAATAGCCTAAAACCTAAACCCTCTCATCATTCGAGATGCCAGCTTCTGCCTACACGAAACCCGAGCGGGTCAGAGTTTAGGGTCTCGAAAGCCTGAAATCTCCTGTGCTTATCCGATACCGAAATCCTTATCTCTCACCCGCAGAGTCCACAGAGTGATAGCTTCAGTTGAATTCAAACTGGATTAGAAGCAGGTGCTGGGGCCTTCTGGGGTGGCGCTTTGGTTTCAGGTTTCACCTGTTCAGGGCTCCTCCCTCGGGCTGGGCTTAGGGCTCGGAGGGCTTAGGGCTTGGAGAGTTTAGGGTTTCAGGTCCTGGGCTTGGGGTGGACGAGTTTCGGAGCTGGGACTTCGTGTTCAGGGTAGTAGTAGAGAGGCCTTGCTTTAGAGAGGGTTATAAGTTATAAGGAGTATGGTATATCAATATACTTTCAGGAAGGAACCCCCGAGGAAGAACAGGTCTATAGGCCTGGGAAGGTCGGGCTCCAGGTTGAGAGCTAGGGCTTCCTTCAGGGGTTCGGGGTTTAGGGCTAAGGGGGTGTTTAGGGTTCAGGGTTTCGGGTTTAGGGCTTACGGGGGTTTTAGGGTTTAGGGTTCCGGGTTTAAGGCTTAGAGGGGTTCAGGGTTTCGGGTTTAGGGCTTAGGGCTTAGGGGGAGAAAGGCTTCAAGGGTTTGGATTCAAGGCTTCGGGTTCCCCCGTAACTTGTAGCCCCTTCACAATCAGGGGGTACACTTCTGCATTTTGTTCAGCTTTTTTTCATACCCAAAACAAGAATTGCATGAAGTTTTCCGGGATCTCGCTGCTAAGCTGCGGAGACAGGCTGAAAGACAAAGATTGCAAAAATCCTTTCCCAATCAGGTCTAGCCACCCCAGGCGCCAACCAGAAACCCTGAAGCCACACACCCGAAAGGAAGCCCTAAAGACCTTCGCCCCACTGCCCCCATATCTTGCTCCATGGGCTCGCGCCGATCCGTGTGCCACTCTCGCAGAGCCACCTGAAGCGCTTGCATTTTCTGCGGGGCTCGGGGCTGTAGGTCCGGAGTTTGGGGCCTGCTCCGGATTTCGAAGTTCGGGTGTGGGAAGTTATTGCTAGAGCTGCTGCTGATATGACGTCTTTCTTGTTCCGGGGACCCCATTCATGAACGGACCGCCTCTCTACAGTTCCTGGTACTGCCATTGGTATTCTCGTGGTTACGACTAGCATGGCGATCCCGAGAGTGCACTGTCGGGGTCTGGGGCCTAGCCGAATTCCACAAGTTTCAAAGACAGGCAACCCCAAAACCTGCTCACGACAACAAAGCAAAAAAAGAAAGAACCGTTCTAAAGTTCTAAAGTCTGATGAACCCCTTGTAAAGCCCTGAGGAACCTTAATGAAACCCTAGATGAAACACTGTCTCAACACAAGCCTAGAAAACCTTCATGCAGCCCCATGAGCACGAAAAGCCTTTAAACCCCCAACGCGAAACCCCAACCCCCCGTATGAAATTAAAAGCAGCTGAACTCCAAGACGCCTCGGGCTTCCTGATCCCGGTTCGCTCTGAGGAGCAGCATTCAGAAGACCTCGTGGGCTTTGTAGTGCTTTGTCGGGCTTTAGGGTTTAAGGCTCGAGGCTTAGGCCATAGAGCTTGGGGTGCAGGGTTAGGATTCAAGATTTAAGGGTTACGGGAGGCTTTCGGTGCAATGGGCATAATTACCTTCTTTAGGGAGCCGGACAAGAAGGATTCTGTTTTCTCCAACTCTCGATTTCCCTCAAGACAACTGGGCACCTCAAACAAAACCTTGATTCGAAGCAACCTCCAGATACGCTCCTAAACATCAACTTTAGACCCGAAGCCCTAGACCCAACCTTTACGCTGTTGTCCACGCACCTGGTCTCATTAATGAACCTGCAGGCCTGCAGGCATGGGCGAGTTGAGTTACTACAAGTCGCTCCTCTATTGTGTCACTTCTGCACAACCAACAGCTGCCACAGCACAGTCCATACATGATCGCCACTCAAGGTGCACATTGTTGCGTTGAGGCAAGCTCTGGCTTCGGGGCCAGGGGGTTTTGAACCCTACTACGCACATCCCAAAGGAAGACTGCAGCGAGCCTCGTCCATCAAGACGCTGTGCTGCTCTGGGGCGTTGGGAACCAACTTGGTCTGAGGAGGATAGCTGGAGGTGTCGGGTCAATTGGAAGACCGCCACAAGCAGCTGGGTATGCTTTCCACGGATCTAGGCCCCGGAAGTAAGCCCGAAAAGCTAAGGCGCAAGCAAATCCGTAACCCAAGGGCCCGAAGCCCTACATCCGAAATCCGAATCCGCACCCTGAGACCGGAGGTCAGCCTTCTCCGAAACTGGCTCCTCCTGGATCGGCACAGTGTGACGAGAACAATCTCACTGCAGGAAAGACTTGGTTCTTCGAGAACGGGCACATGTGAAGACGGGGAGCGGGACGCAAGAAGAAATGCTAGGAATGAACAACACTCAAGCCATTCAAGAAATCAGATCAAGGACAACAGCAAAAGCCACTCATCAGCATCATCATCATCGTCATCATCATCATCGTCGTCGTCGGCGTCGTTGTGTTCGTCGCCGTCATCAGGTTTATCATCATCATGCTCGTCGGCAGCATCGTTCTCATTGTTAGCCATCGCAGCGAGCTTAGCCATGACAGCTCTCACGGGGTCATTGCCACGAAATATGCCAAATGGTGGTACTCGTAGACAGAATACCTTTGGACGACTCTGTATATCGATTTCATACGCGCAGACACATGCGTGTTTATTATATATATATATACAGATGTGATGAATCTGCACAACTGATGCTACATAACAGGGGAGTAAGAAGACAACCAACGAAGACTTGGAAAGAGAACACACAGCCAAATCGGGTTCGGTGGGACGCGGTGGGACACACGATGACGGTAACGACAATAACGAAGAGTTGCTAGGGCCATGCTACCAAGACTGCTCTGTTCGACGATGACGGCGAGGACGACAAATAGCACTGACACTAGCAGCAGCAGCAGCAGCAGCAGCAGCAGCAGCAGCAGGAGCAGGAGCAGGAGCAGGAGCAGGAGCAGGAGCAGGAGCAGGAGCAGGAGCAGGAGTAGGAGCAGGCGCAG
>CAJNJA010007596.1:0-16016 GCA_905231915.1 Symbiodinium necroappetens
GCGCAGCTTTCTTCTGAGTAATATCAAATGTCTGACGTAGCCAGTGTCATCCAGAAGCAGCGAAGTGCCTGGAAATTACCTTCGCAAGTTTTTTTGCTGAATCTGACTGAGAGACAGAGAGCGAGAGAGCGAGAGAGAGAGAGAGAGAGAGAGAGAGAGAGAGAGAGAGAGAATCGTTCGCAGGGGGAGCAATCCTCCGGCCCATAGCCCTGGCGAAAGAAAGAGAATCGTTCGGGATCAGGTGGGGAGGCAGCTATATAGGTTGGTGTAATCCGGTAGAGTGATTCAATCCAGAGCTGGTCCGCCAAGTGAATTAAGAACCTAGCTCGGTGATTTTTTTCTCTGGTGCGATTTTGGGGACCAGCACTGACATGCTTTCTGGGAGAGTGGAGCTCGACCAAAAAGCTACACAGAAACACCGTTGGAAGCAGAGTGGAGGACCCAGGTGAAACATATCGGGGGTGTCTATCGGTCATGGTCTCAGCAGGGATGTTTTTTTTGGGGGTCCTTGTATGCTCACCTCTCCGAATAGGGGTCTCGAAGACAGACCTGCGCCCGTTGTGGGGTTGGCCCATGGGCCAGGGTTCGTTGACCCCAAACCCCAAGCAAGCAAGCAAGAGAATCGAGCAGACAATCGGGGACCCAAACGAAGCTGTTTGCCCCAGTGCTGTTGCGTATACCCTTCGTCCCGCTTCCTGTACCTGGAAAGGAACCCCGTAACTGCAGCCTGCTCGCAAAAGGGCCGGAAACTCAACGCCATGCTTTTGCATCTTATTCCTTAGCCTTAGCCAGCAGACAGAGTGTATGCAGCGAGGGTCTAGCACAGTAGTCCCAGTTCTATCTTACTTCAGTGGTGCGCATTTTGCCTGACCTGCTGAGCGAGCGCGCTACAGGGAAACACGGACTCAAGAGGAGCTCAACGAGGCTAACGGGATATAACGGGGCTCATCTTGTATGACGGGAAGAGCACAACAGCCTCGCAGCTCCCTTGCGTCCACCAAACGTGTCACACAGACCGAACTCGGACACTGGCGTAACGCTGCGCACAGGGGTCCTCGGGGTGCTGCCCCGCAGGCCCCACGCCCTGCAATCAAGCAAGCAAGCAAGCAAGAGAGAGAGAGAGAGAGAGACACCCCATAAAGGCCTGAGGGTCGGGCCGACCGACCCCTATGCCCTGCAGAAAGAAAGAAAGAGACCCCATAACAAATGGGGAGCCAAAAGGCCGGGGGACTTAACCCGTCTCCAATGCCCTGAGGAAGAAGCGACAGACAGGCAGGCAGGCAGGCAGGCAGACGGACAGACAGAGGGGAGCTGGTATGGGTTGTTGCAGACTTCTGAGGCAGTACAGAAGAAAGGTAGACAGAAAGAAGGAAGACGAGAGAGCTCTCTTCCCGGTTGGCTAGGGGTTGAGCCACCTTCGCTGTCAGCAAGACCAGGGGGGCCTTCAGCTTTCTTCGGGAGGCATAAAGCCTTCCATCGGGTGGGCCTTTATGGGCACGGCAGGCTTTGCAGTTCTTCAACGTTAAAGAGGGCGACAACATGCACGGGGGTTTCCAAAGATTGGACGATGGAAGTCCTAATTTCACAGGGCGCTACAACCTCGACAGCCTGCCGGGCGGGGTCTTTCAACCGCTTCCCATGAGCCGTGCTGTAATTTGATGTGCGCGAGGCTGCCAGCCCAAGCCTAACGAACGATGCTTGCTGTCAAGCTTGTTGGGCTCCTCGGACATGATGGACTTGCTAACAAGGTGTGTTGACAGGAAGAAGAGCTTATAGTGCCTTGCCATGGTGTGTGAAAGCACCAGGCTGGCCTGCAAGCAGCTTGCGCTTCATGTCATCTCTGAGTCATGGTTGTGTATGACTTTTTCCAGTGCTCGATCATTCTATCAAAGTAAAGGCAACCTCTCCTATTTGTCCAAGGACGCGACCAGCCTTGGCCGGCCAATGAGAGACGCTTTCACACGGGTGGTGGCTCCTCATCCAGGAGCCTTGCCTGTCGAGTCCTAGATAGCTTCTCCATCACGGTGACAAGTCAAAGCGAGTTCGCCGAGGATGAGAGCAGATGCTCCAGTGTTCCTTGCCTTTCTTACGGGGGCCCTGGTCCGGCGCCTGACGCAGAGCCACGCAGAGCCAAGCACTGCCCATTGTACCAGCTCACCAAGCCGAGCCTGTCCGCGCTTTACCTCTGTTCCCAGAGGTACACACCACAATCTCAGCAGCCTCAGCGAGCCTGGTTCGGCAACGCTGCGCGGGATTTGCCCTGGACTGCCTAGGGACGGAAAATGCCAGCGGAGCACGTGATCCCGTCAATCCGATGTGGGGCACGTCGTGACAAGTGCAAGTCGTGCTGTTACAGTGTTAGTCTGCTAGTGACTGTTAGAGTGTCTGTCGCTGTCGTTGTTGAGCAGTGTTGAGTCTGGTGGGGATTGCGGTGGATGGAGGGTGCCCATCCGCCACCGATGCACATGTCCCACAGCGGAAGCCAGGTCTGCTTTGCTTTCTAGGGCAGTAACTCCAGGTTCGTGGCGCAGGCTGCTTGAAGTGCCTCCGACACTTTCATGAATTTCCTGTCATCCCGAGGCCATAGTTCCATTTATAGAGTGCTGCTTGTCCACTGTACCACTACAACAGCTACCGGAAACCGTCACCCCGAAAGACGATCTATGACCCGCCTGGCCGGACCGCGAAGGCTGCAGAAGCATGCATGTTGAAATTGATCGCTGCATACAATCTATAAGCCCGATGATTTATTCTCGGTCATCAACAGACATGGCGACCCTCGCAGGACGACAGCACAACTGGCGGCAGAAGCTACGAGAGCTGCCACGACGCGCCAAGGCAGATCACATGGCTCCTAAGAGTTGAGCCCAGCGCATTGTCCCCAAAAAGGTTGCCTGGGATTTAAGGCAGTCTTCGATTATCAGGGGAAAAGGCGAGGAGTTCGGTTGGGATGCTGCATCTCGCCCAAACAGAAGTGCAGCACCCAGTAGATGCGTCTCGTAATGTTCGTTATACGATCAGTGTTTGAATGAAGGTTTTCACAGCATGCCAGCCAGGTGCGGAGCTGAAGACTGGCATGCCTGGCATTATCCATCGTGCTCGCATTTGGTTACGGTCTTGTACAAACTGCGCACCGCCCAAACCTTGACAGCGAGTCACAGCGATTACCGCCACCTGTTGCAGGACCAGTTGGATCGGGTCGAAACTGGCAACCCGAGCTGCATCAGACAGCTGCCTGTTGAAGCTCCTCGGTGACCTGCCGACAGGCAGGCATTTTGTGAATTTAAAGCTGACCGGCAGCCCGGCGCATGAACAACCCGCATAAAGCTCAGTGTTGGGTCTGCATAGTATGATGAAATCAAAGCAAGAGTAAGCGTTTCTCGGGCCCTGCCAGCCCCAGCCACGATTCCGCGATAGCATGATCCCTCTGCATCGAACCGAACAACGATACGGGTCTGATGCATGCCCGGGAAAGTGCCGAGAAAACTTCCACTAGGTTTGTATCAAGAGATCTCGCTGTGCGCGGATCGGTCGAACATGCTGAGGCAGGGATTGCTTGAGTTTGAGTGGCGACAAAGGCAGTTGCCAGGTCACCACCTCTTGCTCACACATGTACATGGAGACCGCAACTAGAGACGGACGACATGATCGACAGGATCATGCGCAGCCATTTGACGGCAGCTCCATTTGTTCTAGTCCCTTGCCAAAGCTACCCTCATACTTGGGTCGTATGTCGTCGGGGTGCATGTGGGACATTGTGGGACGGCTAGCTGCTAGAATTGTCTGTTTCGATGCGGTTGTGTGTTTGGGCTGCTATACAACACATGGTGCTGAAGCTCACGCCCAATGTTTGATAAGCGTTACATAATTTCCGTTTCAGGCAGGCTTCACTCTTGAGTTTGATGTTGCCTCAGAACTGAAAGTTGTACAGAGAGCATGTGCAACAGCCTTTGCTCAAGGATGGCTGGCACACCTCAGTCGTGTCGTGAACTTGAACTGTAGAGTTTGGTTTACCGTCCTGTGAGTTACTCCGGCTTGATCTCCACATGCGGGATGCTTGTCTCGTTTCTCATTTTTGCAGCGGCTTGACGAAGGTCGACTACACAATCTCATGTCAAATGTGGATCCTGTTGAGGAAAGCCGGGCTCAAGTTACAGAGTTACTGCAGCAACCAAGCTCGACATGACCATAAGTTCTGTACGATCGTCGTAGGGTGCTTGAGGGTTCCGAGAGACCCAATATGGGGCCTGATGTCGGGCCTCCCGCGCTGGAAGGTAATTGGTGGAGGCGACAAGGGTGGGATCCTTGCACCCTGGCCTGCAGGAATTGCGGCACGAAAGCCTCTTCAGCTTTCGCTTTCGCTAATCACTAGCACAAAGGCGACATATTGAGAGTGCGGAGCGTTAGGCATAACGGTTCAGGGGAGCGGCAGTACAGTTAGCACGGTTGATGGGCTTCGGCTTACCATCCAGCTTGTGAAGAAGCTTACTTGCAAACGGTGGCGAACTCTCAGGGCCCCGAAGCAGGCAAAGGACTTTCCCTTTCCCGCTCCAGCCCTGCTCTTGAAGCAAGGAAACAGCAAACCAGGTGCGCGAAAGGAAAGAGACGAGCTCTGCGCAGCTGAACGCCAGACTGGGCACCAATGCCATCATCGAGGTCCGGGCTTTTGGAAACAGATTCCAAAGTTGCAGAAGCACGAGACCTCCCACTGCACATGTCATTTAGTGCGCGCATGTGTCGAGTCGTCCAACGGAGTGGAAGGCATACTGCGATACCCCAGCCCGAGCTTGCATCGTTCGAGTCGCGAGAGTCCAAACCCGAGACCTCTTGAAATGATAGCTCCTTCTGTTGATGAACTACTTGTTGATTTGTGCGATGACGGAGATATCGAATGCAAGCAGGGAGGTGTGTCGCTCAAGCCGACTCAAACCCATCTCAAGTCATCTCGCCAGGAGCTGCAGCTTTCGGGCGAGCGGCTGCACTTCCGTAAGATCGAAGGGGATGGGCCAGATGCGGGCTGGGTCAGTACGAGGCCCGAGTGGGTTTGCTTGAATGCAGCTCCGGCTTGCTTTACCTTTCCGGGCAATGGAGGTTAAGTCGAAGAATCCGGCTCAAGCGAATTGGCGATAATCTTTGAGACCGGCTGTTTTCGCCGACCGTCCTGCGGTAGGACTCGGCTGTAGATCCATCGTGCTTGGATGTGTGTGTGTGTAAGTATGTAAGTATGTATGTATGTATGTTTGTTTGTTTGTATGTACGTATGTATGTACGAACGTATGCATGCATGTATGTATGCATGTGTGTGTGTGTGCGCGCACTGTGACATGCCATGCAATCAATCAAGGACATGCATTGCAATCTCTGCGGCTCACCTACACCGTCCCTCACACTGCACTTCAGTGCAACGGCGTACGGAGAAGAAGGGTGCGCAGTGGTATGCATGCGGACGCGCACGAGGGTAGGGTAGGGGAGGGGAGTGCGTGGGCCATTCTCGGAGGAGGATTGTGTACATACAGGAACCTCAGTTCCACATGCCTCGTTTTCTTGCCAGTGCCAAAGCGCGTCGCCATTTGCTTGCCGGCCGTGCTGTCAGTGGGGGCAATCACACTGACCGTTTGCGCCAGCTTTGATTCCAAGACAGTTGACCGCACAAATAATGCTTCAGGCACTCCTTGGCCATTCTCCTGCTGGTTCTCTTCACCAATCACAGCTGACATTTGTCCTTCACCTCCTTTCGGGCATTCCTTGCTCCAGTGATTTGGATCACCACAGAGAAACCATCCTTGACATTTTTGTTCATTCCTCTCATTCCTCTTCCTTTCCCTTTATGTCCTGCTTTCCAGGTTGCAGCTGCGCCAAAGTGGGGTTTGTGTGTGTGTGAACTTGACTAACACATGGGAGCAAAGGGTCACTCCTATTGCATCGCTTTGCATTTCATTGAAGCGACTCAAATGTTCGAAGGGGGGCGGAGGAGGTGTGAAGGGGCTTTGCCCACAACGAAGCTCTGACTTACACCTCAGGTAACATACCTGCCTTGCGGCCCGCGTCGTGGGCAGCTGGCGGGGCACTCATTTTTCACTTCATTTCGTGCTTCGTCATTCCTTTGTGGCTGGCGTAGCAAGGGGCTTGAAACCTTACCCCTGACGGATCATCTCACCTTGTTTTCGTATGCCATTCCTTTGGTCTGGCATACTTGGCACAAAATTCTCATCTCATAATCGTCATCATCATCATCATCACCATCAACATTATTATTTTTCATTCAACAGCACCCCGCCCCACCCTTCTTTGCTCTTCTCGACCTTTTCTCTTTGCGGAAATCCTTCAGTGTGTGGGCGTGTATGCGCGTGTGCACGCGTGCGTGCGGGCGAGGGGGCGGGGTGGTCTGGCGGGGCGGTCGGGGTGGTGCGCGTGCGGGTGCGTAGGGGTGGGGGTGGGGATGTGGGTCTGGGTGGGTGTGGCTGTGCGTGTGCCTGTGCGTGTGTGTACATGTGTGTGTGTGTACATGTGAGTGTGTGTGTGTGTGCATGCATATGTGTGTGTGTGTGCATGCGTGTGTGTGTATGTGTGTCTCTGTGTTTGTTGTTGATGGCCTCGATGGCCATGCTTTTGACTTATGGTTGTCGAACTGCCCCCAAAGGCTGAGAGGCAAGGATCTTCTGCGTCCACTGGATGAGAACAGTGGAGCCAGGAGGCCGCTGGTTGCTTGGAAGGACCAATGCTTGGTCCAAGTAGCTGCCAGCCATGCAGGTCGCCAGGGTTAACTACACTCACAAGGTGAGACAAGTAGTTCGAGGCCTAAAAGAAATTCGAGCTTGTGTGCAGGATGGCTTCGGGGTGGGCTGCAGTAGGGTTACAGTTGAGTCATGCAAGCCTTCTATTCTATACGACCTCTACGCGACATTTGGATTGGGAATCCAGTCTTCCGGCACCGGAGAACATGGCTGTTTTTGGAGTTGGGGTACTGGGGGTACTTAGTTTGCAAGAGAACCAGCTTACCTATCCCACACGACGTTCTGTGACGAGTTTTACTGACGCTGTGCTTCGGGCTCCAAGTGAAAGTTGCAAGACTTGCAGAAAAGACGTCCAAGCAAGAAAGTGTTATCTTGGCCCCGTAACAGACTTGCGCGAGGACATGGCTGGTCAAGCACTGGGCCCGTGGCTCGCACACGAGGATAAGGTCACGACGGTTCACTTCGATTCCGTTGCCTGTCACCTGTTGGCCCGCGGTCGATGAGGGTTCGTACCAAACGCACTCCGGAATCAGGTGTGGGGAGGCCGTGTAAAGGCGTGTGAGCTGCAGGCAGACATTTCAGGTCAAAATTGTGTGGACCCCAAAACAACGACATAATTAGCCCGAATGTCTGAAAGTGTCTTTAAATGAATTCGGTTGCGATTGACTAGAAACTGTACACTGGAAATCGAACTTTATAGAGCTTCGGAGAGCTGGCCACGGCCAGCAGTTGAACATGTACATGTACATGACTGTCCACAGCAAAAGGAAGAGGGATGCCGAGTCCATCCCCTTGTGCTCCTGTAGTACAGCTTCGCTTGGCGATCGCGAGCTATGCCGCCCTAAGTTTGAGATCTGCTTTGCTTTCCAAAGTCATGAACACATTTCCTCGTGCTTCGATTTTGTTGTAAGCAAGCGTACCTAAGTAGCTCAGTTCTCTTCCTACTTAACACAACAACCTGTGGTTAGTTCTGGTTAGCTACTCAGCTAGCTAGTTAATTAGTCATTCAGTTTTTGGTTAGTTGAAGCACGCGAGCGAGTTACTTGGTCACTTAGCTGCTTAGGTAGGCGATTCCGTTAACTAGTTAGCTAACGACCGCCAGTGCCGCCGACCTGCTTCATCGGACCCGCTTTTTTCCACCGGGCCGCGCGGGACCTCGCCCGGAGAGGCCTTTCGGAACACGCACGCGTTTTGCAGCTATTCCCCACGGTATGGCGGGTTTCGGGGCCCCCATGGACGTGGACGACCCCAGGACCCCGTCGTGGTAGCAGTAGTAGTGGTCGTCAGCTGTAGCCGTAGCCGTAGCAGTAGTAGTAGCAGTAGGAGTAGGAGTAGGAGTAGTACTGTAGCAGTAGTAGTAGCAGTAGCACCAGCACCAGCACCAGCAGTAGCAGTAGCAGTAGGAGTAGGAGTGGGAGTGGGAGTAGGGCTAGGAGTAGGAGTAGGAGTAGTAGTAGTAGTAGTAGTAGTAGTAGTAGCGGGAGCAGGAGCCGGGTTGGTGGTGGTGGCGGTGGTGGTCGTCGTCGTAGTAGTAGTAGTAGTAGCTTCTTGGCAATGCCCTAGCCATCTACTTATTACCGATGGAGCTGCTACTGTTCTGCCTCAGCACACTGCTGCACATCTTCTTCATCCCCTCAGACATGTCCTTCACCAGGTTCCCTGCACTCACCCTGCTTTGGCACTGCTCGACGAAAGCCTTGCACTCGTTCTCGTCCAACTTCTTCGGATCCTTCATTGTCAACTCCAAGCTAGCTGCTATGTTCGATCTCGTCCAGTTTCTGGATGGAACCGGTTAAGTCAGGAGCCTGAGTACACGCATGGATGCCAAAGTGCAAAACCGGAAACATGCATGAATGGGAAAAGACGAAATAATGAAGTAGAGGCTTAGTGACTGCCTGAGCCAGGCCGCTTCGGATGCCTTCGGGGATGCCTTCAGCTGCACTCGCGACTTCTTAAATTGGTTCGTGTAGCCCTTGAGCTTGGCCAACAAGGTGTTCAGCTCTTTCACGAGGTTCTCAGCCGGAAGCACCCACAAATGCTCGATCTTCACGCTGCTGGGGTCGGGGTTAGCCGGGGCCGCCTCGGATCCTTCTGCGACCATCTTCAAACCTCTTTTCGCCACATGCTTGGTCACATCCTTGCTGCAGTTCACAGCCGTGCTCTCTTTGGATGAGAAGATGATTTCTGTTCCCTCACGCTTCTGCCAACTGTATCGACGCAGCTTTTGTTTTTTCAATGGGGTTGGTCTCGTCCCAGTCGCTGTCCGAATCCATGTCTTGCAAGGTCGCCTCGCGGACAGGCTTTTGAGCTGGATCCTTCAAGTCGAGCTTCAGCATGTCCGCAACTTCGTACCCTTGCAAACAAGAGCAACACTAAACAAACATAAAACTCCAAATCTCTCGACATTATGGTCTAATATACTTTCTTAAGCAGCTAGACTACAACTGTGAATTTGTGCTGGGTCTCTGCTGCTTGAGATTAGCAAGAATCTGCCGGCTCCTACAGAAGGAAGAACAATTGTTTGAGTTTCCCAGGAATGGCCAGCAAGATATATATATATACACATACGCACGGGCTTCTCGTGAGCCTTACCTGTGTACGTTTTCAGGAACCCAGTGTTAGGCTATTCTACATCCAAATCACAACAGATAGCTTTATGTGTGAACCGCCGCATGGCCTTCTTGAGCAATGGGTCCACCGCCTCCTGCCGGAACCTCTCCTGGTACGACGCTGCAGCGTCGAAGTGGTTCTGGGCCGACTTGTAACCGCCTCGACGCAGGGAAGCCGTGACTTTGCTGATGGCGTCGACGGTAATGGGCCAGGGCTCGACGGCCCACACCTGGCACGGCTCCGTCAGACCCGGCGGCGCTGCACTGCCGACTTGCGATTGCTCAACTGCCTTGAAACACTCCTCCTTCTTGGTAGCACAGCTGCGCCTGATTGCTCCGCATCCCGATCCATTTAAGAGCGCCACCTCCGACTGGAACTCCCCCTCGAACTCCCCTTCCAATCCCTTTGTGCTGCGACAACGCTGCAGAACAGCTGGAGCTGCCAGAATTGATTTTTGGAACAACATATCCAAGGAGGCCGCTTGTGGGCATTGGGTGCTGCTCCGACCTCTCTTGTATTTTGTCCTTGGTGTTCCACACATAGTTTTGCCACACCGGGTCCATCTCCGTCGAGGCCTGACTGACCCAGCTGGTGAGCTCCGCTCGGGAAACCTTCTCCGAGTCGCTCCGGAAGATCAGCATCACCTTTGGCCCGGACTTCACCTGGCCCGCGGCGTTCTTCTCCGTCCAGTCGGATCCAGTCGGCCGGATCCTGCAGCCTCGGCACAAGGAGAGACGCGCCATCCTAAATGCGGTGCTGCGTCTGGGTGTCCAGAGTGCCTTCGCTCTGGTCTCCCCATTGCTTGCGATCGTCTGGCTGGCGCCACGATTGCTTGGGGTCCCAGCCTGAGCCCGAACTCCAGGGCCCTCCTTTGCCTCCTTCCTCTTCTCCCCGAGAGTACTTAGGCTTCCTCTCCTGCTCCTCCCACTTTTCGGCGGCTTTCTCCTTGTCTCCAAAACCTCCGCAAACTCCGCCCGTGCCAGGGCTGCTTGGCTCTCCATCGGCACGTCCATTCTGAGAGTCCTGTGGCAGATCACGAAGCACAAGATTCACAAAGGAGGCTTGAAACAACACTGGACACCGCTTGAGATGAATTTTCGGTGCCTTGTGCTGGGCTCCACAGAAACGGCACGGGGATTCGACAAGCAGGCCGAGGCTATGGCTATGGCACCTACTTTCAGCTTCCGCTTGATTGCGTGCGTAGTCAGTGGGGTGTGCCAAGGAGGTGCTGCTTGAGGCCCGGTCCGACCATATGCACATACTGCCCACACAGAGCATAATAAGTGCGTAGCTCACAACTGTATTCACAATTCCTCGCAAGGCCTCTCCAGTCAGCTTTAACCGCAGAGCAAGAGTCAGGTTGCTCCAGTAAGGTCTGCGGAGGTGAAGTGGGGCAGGCTGTTGCTGGAGTGAATTGATGAGGGGCAGGATTCAGGGTAGGAGCACGACAAACCAGCAACATGAAGGGTCTTAAGCAAGCTTTGCCTGTTCGCCCTTGCAGCTTGTAAGCGATGCCGGTACGTTTGCAGTTCGAAGTTGTGATAGGACGCAATTATGCCCAGGTATAACATCTTGTCCTCACGCGGGATATGCACAGCGGATGGTGGGGGTTCCCACACTAATTCAGCGACCATGGGCCGTGCGCTGTTGTCGTTTCCGAAGCCACTGTTTGGCTGCGTTGCCTTTAATGGCCACGACACCTAGGGCCGATTTATTGGAATTCACCTGCAGACCTGCCTCCCGAAACACAACAAAAGTCTCTCTTATGCAGTGGCAGCAGAATTCGAGATCGGCAACGCAGTGCACCTCCCAGTGTATAAGTGCGTGTCATCGGCAAACAAAGTGGCGCAGGCATCAGCCCAGGTTTTGCTGGTGCTAGCGAGATGCAAGCAAATCAGACAGCCAGACCGTAAAAGTGCTGTAAGGACAGGGGGAGAGCGCACAGACTTGACATATGCTCTTTTTCATGTCAATGGCACGCTTGTATGGTCCATGTTGAATGTGATACTTACATCTTTCATGAATCGACAGTATGGCAGCCTGCAGGTCCTTACTTACCCCATCATGGTCAAGGGATCGGACCATCGCCCATCGAGGCACACAGTCGAAAGCCTTACTAAGATCCAAGCTTAGCGTGACACCGCCATGACATGAGGAGGCACGACCGCCGGCTCGTTTGGCATGTATGCTGAGAGTGCTTTGCGGCAGCAAGGTACGCACCAGCCGACAATGGTCACCAACCCTAAGGATGGCCTCGTCAATGGCCTTACCCTTGCTGTAGGCATACTGCGGGCAACACTTCAGAGCAGTGCGTGCTTGCTCCATGACCTTGTGCTTGAGCACTGTCGCAAAGATCTTGGCACTGCGATCTTGAAGGCCATGGCGGCCAAGTGGTCTGAGGTCTTTGGGCATGCGACTACTTTTGCCTAGCTTAGGCAGCAACGACAATGCGCACTCCGAGATCTCTGGTGGGTAGGCATGTGAGTTATATGTAGTTCCCAATGCAGATAGCACGAGAAGGACTCGGGGCAGAGTCGGAAGGCTGCCTTCTGGCACGACTTTGCCAGCTTTGAGACTACTAATTGCCTCTCCAACCTCCTCAACCGTAACATCGAGGCCTAAACCACTCGGGAACACAGGGGGAGGGTCACAACTATCATTGCCATATGCGGTCTCGAAGTGGCAAAACTGGCGCAAGACTGACCGCAGGCTGACAGCAAGTGCCCTTCCGCAGAGCGAATGCACGTCGGCAGTCGTCTCGTCTTGGGCAAGTGACATGTATGGCAGCGGCCTGTTGCGCCTGATCTATAAGACTTTCGAGTCTTGCACGTCGCGCCCCACAAGAGCTGGCCCTCAGATTGCGGCTTTGCCGAGAGAAGTCACGAAACCTCCTCAAGGCATCAAAGACCCTCCGAAATAAACCGCCCTGAGACCCAACCTTGAGGCTGGCAGCAATGTGTGGTTTGACAACTTCAAACAGAGCGTTGTGCTTACTTCTCGTTCGGGGTTTGCTGTTGGGACACAGGAATGTCCGGGATAACACCAGAGCTCGCCGGTTCAATTCAGCTATTGGCAATCTGCCGCCACGACGAAAGGCCTCGCGAATGCGCTGGGCTTGTACTCTGGCATCAGAGTTGGTCGGGGCTTAGTTAAATTGCAGCCTGCCTGCCCAGGCAGGCTACCTACAACAGGTCTGTGTTTCGGCCCAAACCGCCATGGTGCGAGGGCAAAGTGTATCGCAGAGGCTGTCCTGGATTGCTGGTCTGCAACAGGTCTACGAGTGACAAGGAAATCAATCTGAGATTTATATGGGTCTCGTCGGAAAAGGTGTGCGAGGCCGAGCTACGCGAGAGGCCCCATGTGTTCAGCAGCACCAACTGATTGACTTGAATGAGCTGCATGAAGTCCTCCGACGTGTTGCGGGCGTTATTGTCAAGCACCCCTCGACCCACAAATCCAGCTGAGTAGCGGCAGCTAGCATTGGCATCCGCCCCGAGTACCAGCAGGTTACGACGCGGCAGGCCCTGTACAAGCTTGCCCAACTGTCGCCAAACATGCTGTCGTCGACCCTCATTGCGCTCATCCACTGCCCAGACAGCGTCCGCTGTAAGCAGCTTGGTTTCGCAGTGCACGTGAAGCAGCCTCCCCGGAATCCAGCTGCAGAAGCTGACGTCACCCTGTTGGCAGGGTCAGCCGAAACGACCGCCTGCTAGGCGCCGATCCGCCAGGTGTTCTCACCCTGCCCGCATCCCCAATGCAGTTCCTGAATCAGCACTATGTCGGCTTCACGTTGTATAACCAACCAGTCACAACAGACTGCGTACGCTTCACCAGAAATGCCACCAATGTTGTAGGTCGTCACCCTAATCCGAGCGCCAGAAAAACCATATCTAGCACTCTCCTGCTCCCCACGACACCCAAAGTCTATCCGCTGGCCTGAGCTCGCTGGTCGAGCCCAGCATTGCTATGGTGTGCCATCGCCCTTTATAAAAAGTGCCACCATTGACTGCAGCTCGTTGTCTCGCTCTTCTAAAAGCTCTTTTGGCCGTCCAAGAAAAAAAAAGCTGTTCCATCGCCAGAATCAATTCGTTTCGCTCCAGCAGCAAGCCTCAGGTCTACAGTCGCTTCTTCAGTCGTCGGCGTTCTTTGCTGCTGCGACCGCCATGGGACTTGGGACCCATGCGACTGGCCAGATGCGGGCGAAAGTCAAAAGCAAGCAGCAGCAGAGAAAATTCGCCATTAACCCTCGCCGCAGGTCCTACACTTCCACTGAGGCTCCAGCCGAGATCCTGCATAGTAGTAGTAGCAGTAGCAGAAGCAGCAGCAGCAGGAGGAGTAATAGTACTGGTAATAGTAGTATAGTAGTATAGTAGTACAGGGTGAACCCCCCTTTATAACCATATTATAAAAGAGTTGCGGTTCTTGTAAGACACTTACAAAAAGATACCAGAGAGTTAGGAATGACTTAGCCAAGTCGCTTGTAAAGGAGTTATAAAAAAGATATGCTAAGTTTGATAACTTTTTATAACTTTTCATATCTTTTTGTATCTTTTTTGCTATGTGTTTTCCTATATGTTTTACTGTTCTATTTAATGTCACTATTTTTTGGACAATGCATGCAATGTGCATCTGAAGCATGGATTTCAATTGAAAAGCCTGCCGATTGGGGACTTTTTCATGGCAGGCAGACGATGCGGCCACCTTTTGACACTGCCATTGAGGAAGTCTTGGATGCTGCATGTCAGCAAAACGTAGCATGCTAGTATGTTCTGTCTTGCGAAGCTCTGCAGTTGCAGCGGCTCGAAGGCGAAAAGGTTTTAGAGGCGAGTCCACTAAAGGGCTGCTCACTTTTTTTCTGTTGGCAGGCCGCCGAGGTCTAGTCCATGGCATTCAAGTCGAGACCTTTTCGGGTGGAGACTGCAGGTTGTCGCATTGCTCGTCGCATGTCGCAGCCAGGGCTGTGCAGCCCCTCCCTGCACAGTCCACAGCACACCCTGTATCCAGGGCCTGCCTGCCGGTCGCAACGGCGGCACTTCTTGTAGCCATCACCCAGCTGCACTGTTTTGCATCTTTTGGTGTGCCGACCGTACTTGCAGCGCGGTCGGCACACCAAAAGATGCGACTGCAACAGTTCCTCTGGTTGGGATCCACCAGCAGGGCCCGGCAGCCTGGGGTGCTGCTAGAAGCTTCCATACTTGAACCTGAAAAGAAACGGCTGCAGCACGAATCTTCCCCATGCCTTTCCTGCGAAGTTCTAGACGACAAGGGTCCTGAACATGACACCGTTTCCAGGAGGTCTTTTTTTTCGGCGCATTGCGCCCGGGCCGGTCCTTACCGGGAAGTCATCGAAGCTTCAATCCCAAGGCAGGAAAAAAACTGTCGGGGCTCTGCTCTTGAAGCTTTTCCTTGCCGAAAAAAACAGCCGAAAAGCTAAAAATGAGAATGTGTTTTTTTGTAGTTTTTGTGTGTTTTTTGTGTTTGTGATTTGGCCGGTGGACTCATTAAAAAGGGCATGTGTTTGTGGGTCGGTCAATGTATATTTAGTAGGGAGGAGCCCCAAACACATATGTGTTTTTGGGCTCCCGGCCGAAATCAAAAAATGTGTTTGTCCGGTTTTTGGGGGGGCCTGAAATCCCAGAGTTTTTTCGGCTCTGTTCCGGCCTGGAAGTCGCAGTTTGAGGTGCTGAAAGCTCTTGCTTGAAAGCCTGCCTGCAGCAGCTTTTCCTGCTCAAGCCGGTTCCTTCGACGTGGCTGCTGCCTTCTTTGGCTCCTCAAAGCATGGCAGATGCAAAGGAGGTTTATGGTTTAGGGTTATATCTATATATATATATACATGTATTTATCTATTTATTCATTTGTTTGTGTATTTACTTATCTATATGCGTTGCGAGCGAAGCACCAGGCCGCAGCCGTGGGCTCCCTCTCGCATGCAAGGCACCAGGCCGCAGCCCTGGGCTTGCATTGCTTGCCTTCTGGGCGAAGCACCAGGCCGCAGCCGTGACCAATCGCAAACCGCCAGGCCGCAGCCGCGGCATTCGCCGGCTCTTGCGATTGCCATGCCGCAGCCGTGGCATTCGTCGCCTGGTGCGATGGCCAGGTCGCAGCCGTGGCCAGCGCAACGGCCAGGCCGCAGCCGTGGCATTCGCCGCCTCTTGCGATGGCCAGGCCGCAGCCGTGGCCAATCGCAACGGCCAGGCCGCAGCCGTGGCATTCGCCGAGCATGGTCGCAGCAGCTACATATATATACATATATATATATATATACACACACACATATATATATATATATACACATATATATATACACATACAGGTTTAGGGTTTAGGCTTTAGGGTTTTAGCCCCGTCAGGCCTTCTCCTCCGGAGCCGACATGGCCCCACCAAGCCTTTAAGCCCACGGCTGCAGCGGGCACGGATTTCATGCCAATATGGACATGTTGTGGCAGGTAGAACTGCACTAGTTATCCTACTATGTTTTTTTGTATTTTTTTGATAACTTTTTTGTATCTTTTTTTAACTCTTTCTATCTTTTTGCATAAGTTTTTATAAAACCTTACCAAAACTTAACAAAACTTCTGCTAAGAACTTATATCTTGTTACCAAACTTATATCTTTTTGGGACATATAAGTTTTTTGTAAGCCGTTGCAACGGCTTGCAACCCCCTTATAAAC
>CAJNJA010007597.1:0-16016 GCA_905231915.1 Symbiodinium necroappetens
AGCCCTAAACCCCAATCCCTAAATCTCAAACCCCGAACTGAACCCTAACCCTAAGCTCAGATATCAATCCTGCATTACCTTAAGGACCCTAAACTATGGGAGTTATGGTAATGCAGGATTTAAATCATCAGCCGTATTCCTATTCCATGGGGTCCTTGTTTTAAAGTATTCATCTAAGAATGTACCCCAAAACCCATGTTCATTGTTTGAGGCCTCTATATGAACCCCAAACCCATGCTATGGCTTGAGGTTCACGGTGGTTTCTGGGAATCGTTGTTCGTTTATGGGTCAGGCTTTAGGGTGTTTAGGGTGGGCTTGGTTTAGCATCACTCTGAGCTCCAAACCCGCTCAATTCTCGTCTTGCGCCAGTTTAGGGTTTAGGGGTTTAGGGTTTAGGGTTTCGCATCGGGCCCCCCAGGCCGTGAACCCTGCCAGAAGGAAACCACCAAACCACCACCCTGGCACAAATAGATCATCAAACACATATCACGGAAGCCACCCTGCACAAAGTATGTAGTAAACTTCCAACAGGAAGCCAGGACGTAGCCATCTGCAGAAGTAAGAGCCAGATTCCTGAGCTGAGGCAGGAGAATGCCTCAGCTCGTAAACTCTAAACCCTAAACCCCTAAACCCACCCCTAAACCCTAAACCCTAAACCCCTAAACCCTAAACCCTAAACTCCTATTCTAAGGGGCGCCCATTACACTTTAAAAAAAAGTCCTATTCTCTGCAGGGAAGTCTGAACGCCTCAGCCCCTGAACCGACTGGATCCGACTCCTTAGGCCAAGGTCTGCAAGGCAGACAGAACACAAACAAACAAACAAACAAACAAACAAACAAACACACACACACACAAACACACACACACACACCACATATATATATATATGTATATATATATACATTTATATGAAGGACACAAGCAACTCACGACATAAGCAATTCTATTACCAAACGAACGTCTTAGCCGTAGCCTCAATCCCCTAAACCGTACTGAAATGAAACCCTGAACCCTAACCTAAAGCCGAAACCCTAATTTCCTAAACCAAATCCTTCATGTGAGTAGTTCTCTAATTAGGGTCCCTTTCTTCGGGGGTCCTTTTTATAAGGGTGCCGTACTATAGTGGCGACCTACAACCCTGAACCCTAAACCCTAAACCCTAAACTCTTAAACTCTTAACCCCAAAACCCGAAATCCTCGACTCCAAGACTCAAAGCCCCAAAGCCCTAATTTCCTATACCCAATCCTTCATGTGGCTCCGTGCTCCAAAGGGTGAAGTCGGCTGGCACCGAAGCCTTCCAGGCTCTTGAGACTTGGCCCGGGATCGTCACCTTCACAGGGGTTCCTTTCAGGGTTTAGGGTTTAGGGGTTTAGTGGCTTAGGGGCTTCGAGGTTTTAGGGTTTTAGGGTTTAGGGGTTTTAGGGTTTAGGGCGATTTAGGGGTTTTAGGGTTTAGGGGTGAGGGTTTACGGTTTAGGGGTTTACTGGCTTAGGGACTTAGGGGCTTTAGGGTTTAGGGGTTTAGGATGTTAGGGTTTAGGGCTTAGGGGCTTCGGGGTTTCAGGGTTTAGGGGTTTCGGGGTTTAGGGTTTTCATGCTCGGGGCGGAGTAGTTCCGTCAAATTTGAGGGGAATCGCGGCAAGCTGAACAGCAGGCCAGCACCTTTCACTGAAAACCCTACACCCCTCAGAGCTGCAACTAGTAGATGGTCCATGTGCAAAGTTGCACAGGATGCTTAACTACTGGATTGTTGAGATGCTAATTCACAGTACCATGCTGGTTCTGATTCTATGTGAGGTTGAAGCAATCGTTACATTGCAACACAAAGTTCAACAGGATGGAGGAGGAGGATTCGAGCGGAGCTGCAGTTTAATTAAGCATTTTACGACATTTTATGAATGTCGGTCGACACTCTGACATACACGTGCAACTTCAAAACGTGGACGCAGGCAGCCGTCATATTCATCTGCATCGGTTCAACACAACCGACAGAGCTTACACGCCCGTACGGTATGACCTTGTTACATAGGCGAGCAGGGCTACCACTCGTATATATCCCAACACATCTTGGTAACCGTGCTAAAAACCTACAAAGCCCAGAACACCCCTTATAAAACCCAATAATCCTCATGAAGCCTGCAGAGCCTTTCTAAACGACCCCTTGAACACACTGGCCCTACGAGGTACTACATAGCTTAACTCTAAGTTTGGGTCCCAGTCCTTTAGAGGGATCGAAAAGAGTTTCTATAGGGGTACTATAAGGGTACTCTCAGGGTTTTGGAGGTAGTTCTCTAAATTTGGGTTCATGTTAGAGTCCTTTCTACAAGGGTCCAGTATTGTTTTGGGGAACTAAAAGAGGGCCCTGACTTAGAGAACTGCCCATAGGGAGAATAGAGTTTAGGGTGTAGGGGTCTCGGGGTTCGGGGTTTGGGTTTTAGGGTTTAGGGGTTCGGGGGTTTAGTGGGTTGAAACTATGAAAAGTATTATACATACGTACTTTGACCGTGCAACCCTTGTACGACCCCACACCGAAAGTTGGAAAAAGCCGAAAACTGCAAAAACCTAAATTATGCACCCCAAATGCTTGGAATCATAAACCCGCAAGAGCTTCGTAAGCCCTAAACCCCTAACCCTGAGGCGCATAACGCTTACAATCCGAAATCTTGAGAGAATAAACCCTAAATCTAAGACGGTTCGACGGTCTAGGGTTTAGGGCCTTAGGGTGTAGGGAATCTAACCCCTGAACCCCAAAACCCTATACACCTCCCAGCCCTAGACCCGAAACGCCTAGGCCTCTGGACCCTTAAACCCTCTACCTGAGGATGGCATCGTCAGCACTTACGCCCAATCCGATGGCAGCTACAGCGATCCCGCGCGCGAAATCTCCAGCGGGAGGTGCGCTTCCAGGGCTCATATATGAGTATCGCAGCCTTAGTAGTCAGAATAGGTTTAGTGTAGTCCGGGTTGAGGCTTCAGGGTCTGTATGTACTTCGCCCCCCAATCCCTGACAAAGACCCTATACCCTAAACCCAACCTAAACCCAACCCCCCTCGTCTCGACCCTGAGGTTTGCAGACGGCGCTGTGGGTGGTACCGGACTTGCGGCACAGCTTTGCATTGACTTCAAGCCCCTTGACAGGAGATGGTGGGTTCGCGATGTGTTCCTTTTGTTAAAGTTCCTTTTTTAAGGATTCCTGTCTGTCTACGGGTTCCTTTTCCAGTCAGGACTAGGCTATAAGGCCTTCATCTAAGCGTGTTCCCAGTGGGAGCGGAAACCGGGTAGAGCCAAGGGCTGTGGGATTCAGGGTTTATTGATGTCGAAAGGATTGAGGGCGCACTTTCAGAGAGTCGTGACATGTTGCTCTCTGAAGCAGATGGTTGCGATGATCATGGTTGTGGTCATACTTACTGGCCACATTGGTTGCGACGGCGGTGACTTTGCTGTTGATGTGGATGGGGCTATGGCTGTTTCTATGCCGATGATGGACAGATTACCGCGTAGTGCCAAGACACTCCTTTCCCACCATGTTAAAACTCACAGTGTTTTTGAGAGCGCCAGTGGTGGTCATGCTTTACATCCAAGCCCCCTTACTGCAGGGGTCAGAATAGCTGCCTCTGTTTCTTCACTCTATGTCACATATCATGGCTAAAGCATAGTATACACCAAAACGCAAGTCTGCATTTGATTGATAATGGCCCTCTATGAACAACGACCTCCAGCCGCCTTTGCCCACAACACCTAGTCTCGACACACAGGCCCTGCCACCCTCACGCTCAAGCTCGTGAATTCTATATGCTAATGTAGGTGCCTTAACAATTAGAGGAGGGTTTCTGGGTATACTATAGTAAGCAATGTTGGTTAATCACACAGGGAACATAAGGGTTAGTGTTACTAGCTGTTCTGACCTCCACATTGCCCCGCAAAGTCAAAGTCACAGCCAGGGAGACGTACAAGGCCAACCATTTCGTCCCTCGTCTGCAAGTTTCCGGCGTAGGGCTTTGGGCTTGGGGCGTTCAGGGTTTATGTAGGTGTATTGGGAGGTCAAGTCGTTTTGGGGTTGGTGGGGCCTTTTGGCACAGGTTGCGCATTCCAACCCGAAGCCCTGAACCCTAAACCCTGAACCCTAAACTCAAAACCCTGGTTGGGTTTGGGGTTCTGAGCAGTGCTGCCAGAGCTCCAAAGCTTTCAAACAGAAGGCTCAGCAACGCACACAGCACTTTGACCGTCATGGAGACCTGTCTCTAAGTTCTTGGGACGCAGGCAGGGGCAGTCAGTCTCCATATCCAAGATTGCGGGGAACTCATTGGAGAAGTGAGAGGGCTTCAGTTTCTAGCCCCTTGGGGTGGTCCTCAATCCAACTAGAAGCCCGGAGTCGTAAATCGTGTAGACCCTCGAACGAAAGGATCGTTAGCTCAGGACGGTCCTAGCAGGAGCTCTAGTCTCTGGAATATGGGACTTTCCGAAAATTAGGGGTACCTTATTTTGGAGTCCTTTATAATAAGGATCCTACTATTTAGGGTACTATATTGGGGTCCCCTATTTTCGGAAAGCCTCATATAGACTTGGGGTTTTTGGGGTTTGAGTTTGAGGCTTAGGTTTGAAGGCTTCTGATCTCAACCCGTTGGAGCTACTGTTGGGATCTCAATTATCAGACAAAGTTTTCTGGGGCTGTTTGTACTTAAATTCAACAGAACCCCATACGCTAGTCCCGAATCCCTATAAACTCTGCGCCCTGCATCCGGAACGCTAGACCACCCACCACCCTCCATTATGGCTGAAATGCCCACTATAGAACTCTTGTGCGAACCATCACAGGAGCCGCAAGCACGGATCCCCCAAAACCGAAACCCTAACCCCTGGCACCCCTATCGGAGCCCTTATAGGAGGAACCCCAAACTCACCCAGCCCAAACCTCTGAAACCCTTGTAATTTAGGACCTCTAAAGGAATCCTTCAAGGAATCCGATGCCCCTAACCCCAAAATCCCATATGGGAGTTTCCGACAAACCAGGAATACTAGGGGTACCTTATCTTGGGGTCCTCATCATAAGGATCCTACTGTTTAGGGTACTATACTAGGGTCCCCTATTTTCGGAAACCCCCATATCCACACCCAAACCCAAGCCCCTGAAACGCTTGTAAGAACCCTTGAAGGAACCCTTCAAGGCATCCGCAGCTCCTAACCGCAAAATCCCCTCTGGGAGTTCCGACAACTAGGAAGACTAGGGGTACCTTATCTTGGGGTCCTTATCATAAGGATCCTACTATTTAGGGTACTATATTAGGGTCCCACTATTTTCGGAAACCCCCATTTCTGCCTTGGTGTTGTTTAGGGTTTAGGGTTTTAGGATCCTGGGGGTTTAGGGGTTTGGGGCTTTAGGGGTTTAGGGTCCTGGGGGTTTTTAGAGGTTTGGGGCTATAGGGGTTAGGGACTTTCGGGGTTTAGGGGTTTGGGGGTTTGGGGTTTGGGGCTCTAAGGCTTTCGTGCTGACCATGGCAAGGGTTTTAGCTACACTGGTGTGAGAGTTTGCTGTTGCCATGGTCGAAATCTCTTGAGTCTTGAACCCTGAATCCTGAAACCCAGCCCTAAACCGTAAACCCTGAATCCGAAACCCTATTCCCGCGAACTCTTAATGTCATGTTTTCCAGAGGAGCAGTGGCTCTCTACGTTCTTCATCGACCACATGCTTCTGGTCATTGTAGGCGATCCGGGCATGTTTTTTTGAGGTTTAGGCGCTAGGATTAGGGGTTTCGCAATGTCTGTATGAGGGCTTTCCAAATGTATGGGGAACGTAGCTTGGCTGGTCTAGTTTGTACTGAACTGCAATATATGACACCCTGTTACTTTACATCACGTCATGCCAATTCGTAACGAATCACACCAGAGTTTTTTTCTCACGTTGTATGGCATCTCATGATATGATGTTGCATGACTCATAGTACGTTACCTCATGTGATTGTTTGTGCTCTCGTGTGCCCTGGAGTTCTTGCGTACTGGATCGTACTCGTGTATTTTCGAGAATCTTAAATTCGAAGCCCTAAACCGATACGTGTAACTGCCAATTGCATGATGCCCTCTGGTCATGACCACTTTCTGGCGATCCAACCGCCCCAACCCCTCGAAACTCAGACACCCTGACAGAATCGCTACCCACTCCTCTTTCGTAACTTCTCTACGTAAGTTCAATGTACGTACTCCTAACCCGAGCTGTCATGATGATCATGAGGTTGCATTTAGCTCAATCAACAACGCTCCGCTGCTGTGCAAGGCTTACCCTACTGCTTCTTGCAACTGATGCTCGCTTTTGTGCACGTCAACATGCGGGAGGCGGGCATTGCTGCTTGGCCAAAGATCAGGTTTATTAGAATTCGGCTTCAGAACGGGACGGCCGCCACGACCGTGGCGAGTTTGCGATGAACCCTACTTCGACTGTACTATGGGCCTGAACGATCTGACAAAGGTTCTGCACCTCAGTGACGCTTGATTACATAACAGTTAAAGGCAGGATTAGCCTTACTTGTGGTTCACGCTGGTGTACACGGCATCCCCGGCAAGCTCTCACGCCCTCAACCCGAAACCCTAAACCCTAAACCCCCAAAGCCTAAACCCTACACCTTAAGCCCTAAGCCCTAAAGCCCCATCTTTTATGAGTGCTCTTGGAAAGTAGCTCAGCTCCGACTGCAGCGAGGGGGGTCCCCACCGAAGCCATGAAACCTTGAATAGATAAGCGGATTGTGTGCAAGATGCAGGCTTATAGAGGTAGGTTCCTGTACGGAGAGAGTCGAGAGAGGAGAGAGAGCGAGAGGGAGAGAGAGACAGAGAGAGACACACACACACACAAAGACAGAAAGCAGAAAGATGGAAAGAGACAAAGAGAAAAGTGATGAGAACAGATAGACAAGAGGCAACGAGAGAGAAAGAGAAGGAGAAAGATGAAGAGAAGGAGGGAGGGAGAGACAGAGAGAGAGAGAGAGAGAGGGAGCGAGCGATAAAGCTTGCACCTTTCAGGGAGTTGGGATTCAGACGTTTTTGCGGTGAGACATGCGCAGCCTAGCCCAGTGGTTGGCTGCCTGCCTGGCGCAGACCTCTTGGAACATGATGACACCTCGTGTCCTGCTCAACCTGTTCGGTTCTTCATTCATGACGTGGTGCCTTCGCCTTTGATGAGGGTTCATAGCCTCCAGATAGGCGGTTGCAAGTGAGGATGGCATTCAACAATTCCGGAGCCCTCAATTCTCAACAGCACATCCTCCATACTGCGCATCCCTAAACCCCAAAATCTAAACCTACCCTAAGCCCCGAAGCCCTAAACCCCGAAACCCTAAGCCCTAAACCCCGAAACCCTAAACCCTAAACCCCTAAAGCCTAAACCCCATGAAGCCCTAAACCTCCTAAGCCCTAAACCCGCTAACCCAGAACCCCTTAAACCCCTAAGCCCGAATCCCTGAACCCATGCTGGTTTCTTGCTGCCTGTCCTAAGGAGATGGAAGGCGCCCTGAAGGCCATTCCATTGTGTTGTAGATTTGGGTATATAGGGTTAGGGGCTTAGGTTTTAGGTGTTCCTTAGAAATTGTCTTGAGACTTGGGTATGTAGGGTTTAGGGTTTAGGTGGGGTTTTTAGATTCGGGTAGGTTTACGTGTTTAGTGTTTAGATGGGTTTAGGGGATTTGGTAGCATAATCTATCTCGCAGGAGTTGTTCCAAGTGTCTATTTCTGTTGTGGGTCCCGGAACCTTTGTGGGTTCCAGGGGCTGCCAAAGAGTTCATCCGCAGCTTCTACGCCGACCCGTCCAAGACTTAAAGCCTCGTAGTCTCCACGCGAGAGCCCCAGAGCTTGAGCCCTGAACCTAAACGTTCAACCTAAACTGCTGCGCCCTTACAAGGCATCAGGACTTTGGAGAGACCTTGCCGGCGGTTTCCGTAGGTATTCGGGGATACGATTCTTTCGAGGCTGGGGCTCAGGTTTCTTTCGGTACTCTTGAGGGTCTAGTCTTCATAGCGTGAGGTTTAGGGCCTTATGGTTGAAGCATAAGGATTTCGGGCTTGGTATTTCGGGGTTCCGGCTCTGCAGTTTGGAGTTGGGCTCTTCGGGCTTCCGGCTCGTGGTGTAAAGCTTCTGAAGTTGCGCCCTTCGTCTGATCTGTAAGATTCTGTAGCGAAATCACGGGCAGGAAGCACCGAAGATCTGAACTCCATCCATCCCACCGAATGGTCGTAGCAAGCATGTAGGGTTTGGGGCTTAGGGGCCGGGTTTGGGGCATGGCTTAACCCACCCCTTCCGCAAAGCCCGACATCCATCATACCTGGTTTAGGGTTTTGGGTGTTTATAAGGTTTAGAATCTACCCGAGAGTTGAACGTGAGGAGGACATGCAGATTTTCATCGCAGGCATTTTCAGCTGCTACGCAGGCGCCAAGAGTCCCAAGCAGGGTCTCTCCTTCCATGGTTCATGGTTGCTAGGACCTATGGTTATGATGTGTTCTGATAGCACGACAAATATAGTAATTCCTTTTTTGTATGAATGTTGCTATTAAGTTGACTTTGGCTGTGATGTTTCCAGCACTGTTGGGACTACGAGTGCTACGAGGATTCTGGTTCAGGTTTGGTTTTCAAGCGTTTGCTTGACGGAGATGGTCCGGAGGTGTGGCCTGATAATGTAGGTGACAATGTAGGGGCCTAAATCATTACCAATACTATTTTGGGGGTTCCTTATTATATTTATAGTATAATGGGCCCCAAAACCCTAGTCTAATTCTGAAAGCCCCTAAAACTAATCGGGTCGATTTGAGAAGACCTCCCAAGCCCAAGCTGGTTCGGGTTTGCGGGTTTGTGGCTTCCAAATGCCCTGAAAGCTTCACGCCTTTTCCATTGAGGGTTTAGGGTATAGGGTTTAGGGTTTAGGGTTTTTGTTTTGGCCAGAATTTTCCAGTTTGAGCTCCGAGCTGCCGTGCACTACCCCCGCAAAAATAACCCTGGGTTGCACACCACAGTTATTTCCTGGGTAGACGGTTGGTGCGGCTTCGGGTTTCGGGTTTATCGGATACTGCATCTCCATAGAGCGTGTATACCGGGGTTGTGCACTACCGTCCGGCCTTTGCACTTATGCCCGAAATGCTCGAACTTGCAGCTCAGCCTTGCACAGGATTCAATATGGTGGGCTTCTTGTGCGTCACGCTGGGCAACGGTGTACGGCCGCGGCAAGGTTCCTCCGGGTTCTAGGATTCATGATTCAGAGGAACGGTTGATGTTGGCTGCGGCAGCGCAGTGATGCCCACAATCTACAAACGGGCAGGGTTGTTTTCCCGGTTCTGCCCTTTGACTGATGTCGCACCTGCCTTGAGCAAACCGCTCCCGGTTGTCATCCGCCTCCACCCAAAGTCCCAAGCCTTAAGCTGTATGTAAACCCGCCAAGCCCGTAAGCTTTAAACCCATGCCCTAAACAGCTGGAGTAGACATGGATTCGGAAGTGTCAAAGTCGTTTTGGGGCTCAGCCTTGACGTCCCAGCAACGAGGCTACGCTTACGTCTTTCAAGTGGTCACCTTGGTACTGGCTGTTGCCATGGCGCTGGAGTGCCTCGATTACACAGGGGCTTTGGGAACCCAGACACTTAGAGGTTCTCAGAGTTCACATCCCATCAGGGCGGGCTCCATATTCGGACCCTAAACTTTACACCCTAAACCCCCCTATAGGGTCGTTTATTTCCTGAAACGCCCATAGGGAAGGGCCTCGGAAGTTGGGTTGAAGGTCGGTTAGGATCCTTACTTTCGAAAGTACCCAGCTAGCTTCCTCCTCTCAGCCCCCAAACCCCTGAACCCGCCTGAGACCCCAAACCCTGAAGCCGTAGACCCCAAACCCCAATGCGGTGTCCAGGGTTTCTGGGGTCTTCGGGTTTGGGGTTTTTGGAGTGTGGGTTTGAGGGTTTAAGATCTATTTCGGCTTCCGGGTGCAATAGGGACTAGCCGAGAAGTTGTATTCGGGCATCTCAGTTTTGGGACTTTAGTATCGAGATCTCTGATTGAAGCCTTTGTGGTATTCCCCCATCGCTCTTAATCTAGACCCCTGACCCTAAACCCGCCCGCCACCCCACTCTCGTCGTTTTGGGGTTGGCGGGTGCTGGTCGAGGGATCAGCGAGACCCCTGCTCCGGCGCGGCGGACGGGCGGGCTTGCTTTTTGCTGGTTCCTCCCCCCCCCCACAGGCTGCCAAATTCCAGAGTTCCGCGCCGTGCCCAGGTCTGTAAATCCAGAAAACCCGAAACCCTAAACCGAAAAACCCTCAACCCTCTATCCCAAACGTCTTAACCCCCCTCCCAAGCTCCCAATCCCTCTAAAACCCGCTAGGCCCCAAACCCTGCACTCTACATCTCAGGAAGCCGTAGATGCCGACGACAGCAGAAAGACCCACAAAGCATGAAGCTCCTGAAAAACAGACCCCCTTAACCCGAAAGCCTTAACCCTGGCGAGCCCCCGACCTGGCTCCTAAACCCCCAACCCCATCCAAAACTCGCCAAACCCCCAAAGCGTTCTGATTGAGGGTTTAAGGTTTCAGGTTTAGGGCTTTAGGATCTGTAAGAGTATCCATGTGCATGGTTGCTTTTCAATTGCAGCATGCTTTGCCCCACAACCTCACGCTAATTGTGGAGGCCCCCCCTAGATGCCACCCAACATCCAAAGGTTCCTTGTCCAGCAGCAGTACCGACAGCGCTACTCGCAGTTTCAGTTTCGTGTCGGGCCCTCAGCTAAACGTTGATAAGGGCAGGGGTTCAGGGCCCTCAGCGTCGTGTGTTCAGGGACGGCTTAGGGTTTAGGGCGGAGGGTAGATTAAATACGTCCTTTACGACTTTACGTTGGGGTCATGGTGAAGATGACGAAGTTGAGTTGTACTGTGGGCCAAATTACGCATTTACCGTCCTTTTTCGCCTTAGGATGTTCATTCACGCTTTTGGACACGGCGGGTTGTATTTCTTTTGAGGGGGAGGGCGGGGGGGGGGCGGCGGGGGTGGTCGAGTTTCAGTTCATGTGTTTTTGGGGTTCAGGATGTAGGGTACACGGGGCCCCAGCGTTGGTTGGGTTCCTTGAGGCTTGCTGCGGAGCCTATGCTTTTCCGGTGTCGAGCCGTGTATTTTGGAGGGTTTAGGACTCCAAATCGTAGGACGCAGGGTTCGGCATAATCTTATATACGTGGGTGCAAGCCGCAACGTGCAATCTTATCCGCGCACCACTAGACTTCTTTGTCACGTATCGAGATGAGGTGAACTCACTTAGCTTTACTTCCCGTGTGCCCAGGATTCTGGGCTAACTGGTTTCTGCCAGTTTCTGCCGGTTTTTGACAGAGGACTGTGCTCATGACCAGGATGTTATCGACAATAATGGCAAGATGCGGCTGCTGATGTCAGCCTCACAGCACCTGGCCTTGCACTGTCGAGCAGGACTGTCAGATAGCCTCTCCGTGATATGTCCCCACACTCTAAACCCCAAATCTTCAGCCCTAAACCCTTAGCCCTAAATCCTAAACCCTCAACCCCAAATCCTAAACCCCAAACCCTAAACCCCAAATCCTAAACCCTAAACCCCAAACCCTCAACCCCAAATCCTAAACCTTAAACCCAACACCCCAAGTCCTAAACAGTAACCCCCAAATCCTAAGCCCTCCCGACCCCAAATCCTAAACCCCAAGCCCCCAGTCCTAAACCCTAAACCCCAAATCCTAAACCCTCCCAGCGGGTTCACAAAAAGGGGTGGTTTCGACTCTCTTTTTTTTATATTCGATCGTGCTTTTGGTTAACGGAAAAGGTTTCAGAAGGGTTATGTTGAGAATTTTTCAGAATGATCCCTGAGTCATCATGTTTATGCAGTGCTATGTTACTTTATGTTGCTATGTTGCGCTATGATAGGTGAGAACCCCAAATCCTAAACCCCAAATCCAAAATCCGAAGCTCCGAACCTTTCGATCGGGGAGCTCATTCGCGTGCTAGCCGCTGCTAGCCTGTGAGACATGTAGTATAGGAGCCTTCCGTTGAATCCTTGAAAAGGGGGCTATAAGGGCTACTAGAAAGGTTTAGTATACGGGCCGTATTAGCATAGGGGTTTGGGGTCCATTACACTATGTTCTGTAAATATATCTAGGAATCTAGGAACTAAGGAACACCCAAAAAGTATTTGTAATTGTTAGGGCCCCCAAAGAAGATACATGCATCTCATCAAGCTGACTATTGGACTATCGTGCTACAATCCACGTAGATTCTGGTGCGACATTGCATTACTGTCTTGTCACCGAGTGGTGCCAGCATATTCCTATAGTGCTATGTTGCGTGGACTTCGGTATCACTGTGCTGATAGCGCTTTGCGCCATATGTTTGACCGGCTTGTTCACTACGATTCGCGGTTTGCTGCTTGTGTTATCCTGCTGCTGCTCTGCTCTGATTATTTTCACTTGTATCATTACTATCGTTGATATTGTTATTGCTTTTGCTCTTGCCACTCTTAGTGATATTGCTATTGCTATTGTCATTGGTGGTCTTGTTGGTTCGCAGACTTAGCATATTTGTGTTGTATTCGAGTGTAGTATTGTGTTCTAAAGTTGCCTTCTACAAGATCGGCCATACATCTGGCTGGTTCTAGCACCATCTTGAGGCAGAGTGCCAGTTTCATAGTTTTCAGGGTTTTCATATCATCATGTGAGTATTTCCAGTACTAGCGGTACTAGCGTCTAGGGTTTAGGGGGTTTAGGGTTTAGGGGTTTAGGCGGTGTAGGGTTTAGGGTAGCCCCTAGATTCAATTCAAGGCCCAAATCCGCAATCCAAGGCTTTTCGCGACTCACGGACTCTTCATGCTTTGTGCCATGCACTTGGGCCATGCTCAGCTCCTAGCTCGCAGAAGTGGGCTTTCCAGTGATAGGCAGGAAGAAAGGCAGACATACAAAGGCACGCGTGCATGAGCTAGGCTAAGGTTTCAGGGCTTAAAACTTGTTAGAGTGGAAGACACTAAGATTGGGGATGAGGGTGGGAATTTACTGCACTCCCTAAATGCTACGCTAACGGGTGGTTCATACTATGCTCTTCCATAGACTGTGCTCACTAAGTCCCTTGAGATTTCAAGTACCCTAAACCCTAAACCCGAAACCTTAGACCCTAAGCTCTAAATCCTTACCTTCTCTCAGGCACTTCCAGAAATGCCCGGACCTGCCCTGGCGCAAGGCCGCGACCAAGGCTCTCCGCCGACTTCCTGTCAGATTCTGCGGTCTGGGATTGATGTAGGCTTTGGGGGTTTAGGGTTTAGGGTTCAGGGTTCGGTCGGACATTCATCAGTCAGTTTCAGTCACTAGGGCTTCTGCCACCACCTACGGGTTGCGAGCTTTTCAGTTGAACTTGTTGCTGACAGCATCCAACTTAGGCAGCTGCCAGCAATTGTTTTGTAGCTTTGCTGCGCACACACCAACCCTGTGCAGCAAGCTCAGCAGGGTAGGAGCACCGGCCACGGAAACGTTGCGTTTTCGCAGAGAAGCTTAAGGTTCAGGGTATACGCTTTAGAACTGAAGGGGCTTGGGGTTTAAGCTTTGGACTTGGGGTTTGAAAACAGGGCTCGAGGTGCAGAGTTTAGCTAGACGTTAAAGCCCCCAGAATGTGAGGAGGTATTGGTTTAAGGTTGCAAAAGCAGATTCTGAATGCAAGGCCTAAGCCGAAATGCCTGTTGTTTAAGACTGAAGGTCTTTCGGTTTCAGGAACATTTAAATGTGGCAGTCGGAGTAATCATTGTTCTTGCAAGGTCTCTACAGTAGTTCTTCCTTTTGCAGCAAATCTTGGTTTTATTACAGGGCCATGATATGGGGTGCCCGCCTCCAAGCCCTAATGCCGAAATGGGGGGCGTTCGACGGCTCCCTTTTCACGGGCGCCTCACTTTTTGAACCTTTGCACAGGTTCAGGGCTTTGGGGTTAGGGTTTAGCGGGATCGGCGTATGTTTCGGGTAGTAGAATCAAGATTCTCGCTCCGCGGTGTTACCGCTGTTTGGGGCAATGGAAACCGAAAGCCCTAAAGCCTAAGCCGCAGCATGCATGCCAGGCCCTGGGATGCCTCTTACTTATGTGCTGCATCATCTGTGTGGGCCTGAGAAGCTCTGCAAGGGCTGAGTTTTCTTAGAGGCCCAGAGGACTTCGTAAGTAGGTTGTAAGTAGAGTTATACGTACCCTAAATGGAGTTCACCAGTTATAACCCTACTTATAGCGGGACTTGCAAAGTGCCCTTTGGGCCCCCAAGCAGGGTGCAAAGGGAAATCCACCCAAAAACCCAACCTCTGCTCGCCCTATAGACGGGTTTTAGACACCTGCCCTGAACCCGAAACCCTTAAAGCTTATAAACCCCTCAACCCAGAAACCCTAAGTCCCAAACCCTAAAGCCTAACCCCTAACCCCTAGAAGCCCTAAAACCCTAAACCCCAACCCCTAAAAACCCTAAAACCCTGAAATCACCACGAGCCATCGGGCCGACTTAAAGCCTCGGTCAGAGCTCTGAGGGTTCAAGGACCTTAGGCCGAGAATCCAATCTGAGCAGTTTGCCGTAGCTTCTACAGCCGGGGTTTGGGATGAAGCACGTAGGAAGTATATTGATGGCTGCTGGTTTGTTTTCTTGTTGAGGGTCGGGGTTTCGAATGAGGCTAGCTGTTGCCGGTTGGTCCATACAGCTTGGGTATTCGTATGCCGTTAATGTAGGGGCAGGCATAGGTTTATCCACTCCAGGAATCGCGTCCGGAACTTCTAACGCAGATGCCGAATTTTTGCTGGAAGGCCTTTTGACGGGTTCCTTAACCCTTCACAAACATGCAGGCGCTGGAGAGAAGTTAAGCACCATTCCAATGCATTCCTAGGCCCTGAAACCTCCTTCATTAAAGGCCAAGCCCTAACGCCCTAAACCTGGTAACCTTGAACCTTAAGCTCTAAACCCTAAACCCCCAAGCTCCAAGCTAGAAGCCGAGCTCGGAGTAGGCAGCAGACCCCAGAGGGCTGCTTTCAGAAACTGCATACCAGGACAAGGATGCTCTTGTTTCAACCATTTTCAAAAAGTCTTAAGGCTCAAGGTGTGAACCTGCAAAGACTAGATTAGATGCAGCAAAAAGAAGGCAAATCAGGCCCTGTAGCCTCAACCCTTCGCCCTATGAGGTGCTGGCTACGTGAATCGCACAGGGCACGCCTGGCCACAATGTTCTAGCGCGAGGCTGCTTCAATACATCGGGGGCTTGAACTATGACTACCAGCCACGCCCGCCCAATCAACGACCTGCCGGCTGAAACCATCATGTTCATCATCACAAGCACTAAAGCTTGCAAAGTCGACAACTGGATAATTGAGGCAACAAGCAGTGGTAGGACATTGCGAAAGTACTGTAAATACCGAGTAAAATGCACGTGCGCACAAGCGAGTCGTCATTGCCCCCACCCCCCACCCCTCTACCCCCCGCACCCCCCCACGAACCCTTTCAAAATCGGAAGCTCGAGTTTGCAAAGTCGACAAGTGGATCTTAACACAACAGGAAGTGGTAGGACATTACGGAAGTACGGCAAATTGCAAGGAAAATGGATGCGCTGTTCAGATGGTTTAGAGCAAGTGTCGTTGGTAGGGGGTGGGGGGGCCTACTACTACTACTACTACCACCACTACTACTACTACTACTACTACTACTGCTACTTCTCCTACTGCTACTACTACTACTACTAATAATAATACTTCTACTACTACTACGACGACGACTACGACTACGACTACGACTACGACTGCGACTACGACTACGACGACGACGACGACGACTACTACTACTACTACTACTGCTACTACTACTACTACTACTACTAGTGGTAAGTGGTAGTAGTAGTAGTAGTAGTAGTAGTATTTGTAGTAGCTGGAGTAGTAGTAGTAGTAGTAGTAGTAGTAGCAGCAGCAGCAGCAGCAGGAGTAGTAGTAGTAGTAGTAGTAGTAGTAGCAGCAGCAGCACTCGTACTAGTGCTAGTAGTAGTAGTAGTAGTAGTAGT
>CAJNJA010007598.1:0-42679 GCA_905231915.1 Symbiodinium necroappetens
TTTGGGGCTTTAGGGGTTTTGGGGCTTTGGGGTTTTGAGGCTTTAGGGTTTGAGGTTTTAGGGTTTTGGGGTCTTGGGGTGGAGGGTCTGAGGTTTAGTGGAAGGAACGGACACCTTTCCTGCAGGATGAACCACTACAACTCCTGCTGCCTCTTGCCAGATTTTCTTCATCACATGTTTTGAGAAATGCTGCCTCAATCCCTACACCACAAACAACTTCATAATATGGCCCTAAACCCTGCCACTTCCTTGGCGAGGAGACATATTCGTAGAGCTTTGCGGCTTTCGCGAAGAAGCGAGAGCTTGGCATGGCTTTACAGGCTCTGGCGAATTGATAACAGCCCGAGGGGAGCGAAGGATATTTTCTCAGCAAATGCCTGAGCCGAAAGTGAGCGAGGGGGCAAATAACATCCAACTAGACATAGCTGTGTCAGGACATTGAAAGCGTAGAAAAAGCCAGGAACTTCATCTTCCACCCCTCTGTATAGGTCTCCATGCTTGCTTCTCCTACAACTTTACTCCTGCGGGTATGGGGCGTAAGCACCGCAGCTACAAAGAAAGGACAGGTGGCGATGCAAGCCACGTTAAAGCAAATGTCACTAAACCTGAGCCTTCCACCGAAAAAACACGACAGGTGTAGATCCCTCTCACCCTGCATCTTGCAGCTTGGACGACTTCTTCTAGATTAACCCCTGGACCAGGCCCCACGCGAAGAACTGCTTTCCCCATGGTTCCTGGCACCGTTCAGAGGTGAAGCATATCATCAAGAATTTTCAAACTGGGTTTCTTCATTCTTGTGTGCGGTCAAGGGTGTGTGTACTTCCCCAAGCACTTAGCCCTCAAGCGTAACCCTATCCTGTTTCCGCCAAGCACACGAGCCATTATGAAGCATCTAGTCCCGAGCGGGTCCCGCTCTCTTAGGCTCGGCTGCGGGGCTTCGGGCCTCCAGGCACTTCGACATTTGGATTGCGGGGCATCTCTTGGAACTAGGAATACCTTCGAGGAGGTCCCCTATGTTCCGAAGATGACTGATACCTGCTGCCTTCTTGTTTAGAGCTCCTGGCTTAGGGAGGTGTTCGCGCCCCGAGGAGCAACAGAACAGACATCTGAAATGTCTGGCTAGGGTTTAAGGTTTAGGGCTTCTCGGGTTTCGCGGATTGGGGATCTGAAAACAGAGTGGGCTGTTCTGCCCCGCTCGGGAAAAAAGAAACGGCGTACTCTAACGCGTGCACCTGTATGCACCTGTTGGGGCATACATGGTTTAGGGTGAGTGTCAGTTGGGTGCAAAAGTGCTATACAACCCTGCGAATCCGAAAACAAAGGTTCATCCTAAACCCTAAGCCCGAAATCCTGAACCCTAAACCGCCGAAACCTAAACCCTATAAACGCTAAGCCAGGAGTCGATGGGGGTCACCGGCGAAGCATCAGGGGGAGGCCAAAAGGGGAAGCGCGCCTGCTTGGTTTCAGGATAGGGTTTAGGGTCTAGGGGTTTAGGACTGAGAGTTTTTAGGATGTGCTTAGGGCTTGGGGTTGTAGGGTTTATCGGCTTAGGATTTAGAGTTTTGAAGATGTAGTGGGGGATTGGGGTTGTGGGGTTTGTGGGTTAAGGATAAAGAGTTTTCAGGAGATTCTAGAGTTTTAGGATGCATTTAGGGTGTAGGGCGTTAGGGCTTTATTCGGAGTGCGGGGGGTTCGGTGAGGTGCCAGGTGAGCATTTACTTTGGGTTTAGGGCTGTGGGATTTTGATTCTGGCTTCGAGGTTTGGAAAGGTTGACAGCAAGAAAACATCTGGGCTTCCGGGATGTGTCAGCTGCGAAATAAGACTGAGTTTGACACAGAGACGGAGAGGGAGAGAGAGAGAGAGAGAGAGAGAGAGAAAGAGATGGAGGGAGAGATGGAGGGAGGTATTGAAAGCTGAGCTATGCACCTTTCAGTAATAAAAACACTCTGAGCTCTGCCGCCCTGCGTTTTCAATCTTGCTCCTATAACACCCTGCGCAGACCCTATATAGTCTGAACACCTTCTTTCAGTGCCGGAACTCCTCAAGCCTAAACCCTAAACCCTAAACCCTGAACCCTAAAGCCAAAGCCCTAAACCCTAAAACCCTAAAGCCCTAAAGCCCTAAAGCTTCTGTATTACCGGAACCAGGAGTAAGGAACCTCAAGTCCCCGTTGTAGTTCCTTCTTGTTTAGTCAAACCAAGACTATCTCCTTAGGATAGGATAAGGTTATCCAGCAAAAAGAACTACAATGGACAATTACTAATAATATCTACCATGAAAAAATTACTAAAAATATTTACAAGCAATATTTACTAATAGTACTTACTAACAATAATTACTAATAATATTTACTAGCATACTAATAGAAATTGCTAATGATAACTACTACTAATAATTACTGCGACTTCATGCAAAGTAACGGCCCGAAGCCCGACACCCCGAACCTTCAGACCTTACCTGCAGTCTCCATTGAAGTTCCAATTTTTAGTGTTACCTCATCGGATCAAAAATGTAAAACCTGCATAAACCCCAAAAGGAGACGACTACGATGAAGACTAATTATAGGCAAGCCCTGGATAAAACCTGCTGCCTCCCTTCCTAACAGCTCAAGGGGTTCTGCAGTTGCAGTAATTGGGCAATGAACCCCGCGCCGGCCAAGAAAGCTGAGTACCAAGGCCTTAAGCACAAATAGGGTGTGGGGGAAAACTTGTAACAATTTTATAGTTTTAAAAGAGAACCCTAAGGAGTACGGGCACTGATTCACTCAGGCCGTTATGGTATGAGTAACTGACTTCGGTGACAGGGAAAGGGAAAGCCTGCCTCTCATCGAAGGCTAGGTGCCTTAAAGACCAAAAGAACTCTAAAAGGGTTTACCGCTCATATGCCGGAACAGGAATCCATAGTATGGGGGTATGGGGCCCCTGGTTATCACGGGCATTTGGTCCCCAAGGTTCAGGATGGCCTAGCATCGTCGCATGTGTGTTTACAGCTACTGCTACTATCATGCTTAAAGCCATTAATATTCTGAAGAGACAAGTAAGTATGTTTCCTTGATTTTCATTGTCAGTGCTGTGCTGCACCGGCTGGAGGGACTACTACTGCTACTGCCACTCCCATGGCTGCGGCTGCTGCTGCTACTACTGCTCCTGGTCCTGGTCCTGGTCCTGCTACTGCGCGGCAAGGACTACGACTACGACGACTGCTACTACAGGCTTTTGGTTGCATTCGCTACTGGCCATTGCTAGTGTTGTTAGACAATAATTTTGGGCCTAGCAGGGATCCGGGCCTTCCACCTGTGAATGGTCAGGGAGTTCATGAACGGCTTGTCTGCGTTCCACCTGTAGCGCATGAGGAGTGCAAATTGTGGGGGGGGCGTGGCCGGGGGGGGGAGCGGGGTTTTCGGATGGAGGATGAAAAAAGGGTGCTGCAAGCGCTACAAGCTGCGATTCCTTATCGAGCTCCAAGTGCAGAAAGATTTCCGGACCATCTCGGGACATAGAACAGGCCAAGTGGTTGGGAAGAACGCACTTGCATGCGTCACATAATGCAAGCGGAATACGAGCCGACATCCTGAAACCTGAAACCGAACCCATCGGGACATCAAGGCTGCTGAGATGCGGCTCGTGACTCTGACAGGGCTTTGCAACATCTTCGGTGGAGAGGATTTCCCGATTTCCTGAGGCTCCGGTAGTCCCCCGCTGTGCCTGCCGTGCGTGGCCTTTGCCAGATGAAGCCGACCCATGATGCCCGGCGGGGTTCGCAAGGCAGCAAGTCTGTATCGTCCGCTGATAGCCCAAAGATTCTTCTCCTAGCCAAACCCACAGCAGGAAGCCAGCTTTCCCCACACCCTGCGGTTTAACACAGATCATGACTGCCCCAGGTTGACCTGCACAACTGGAGTAATTAGGGGTCCTGAAGCGGTCCTTTGTATGGTTTCTGTAAGGCTTACACTTCGCGATTTCGAGAGCAGCTGTAGCGGCGAGCGGTCGTCAAGCCAAGCAACGGTGCTGCACACTGTTCGGGGTTTAGAGCTTAGGGACGTAGCTTAGGGGCGTTGAGGGTTCTGGCAGTCAGCGCATGCGCACTGCCGAACTCTTGACAGCCTGCTTACATATATACACATAATTACATATATATACACCTATACATACATATATATATATATACACCTATCTTTATGTGTATGTATATATATATATATGTTCTTTCAAGGACCAGGGTCTGCAAACCCAGTGCGCAGTGGATTAGTTTTCATTCAACATCTGAAATCGTAAACACTCTACAATCCCAACCGCGCAACAGATAGACCCAAAGACAAACCGCTTGGAGCTTATATATGCCTACCGCCAAGCTTATGAACGCTTCCTAAGTCCTAAGTGCTGAGCTCTGCTCCGTTCTAGACCGGGCACCTCTGCTTCGAATGGCGGGCGTCCAGGCAGTGCAAAGAGACAGGCGTTTCGGGTTTAGGGTTCCTTGTTACAAGGTTCGGGGTTCAGGGTTTAGGCCCGAAGCCCTAATTGTCTACATATTCTTTTGCTGGCACTGGGGCTGTGGGTTGCCTGGCCCGGGACCCCAGAGCCCAAGCCGAAGCTTGCATTCCTTCGGGAACTCCAAGTACTGCAATCATGCTGGCAGCAGAACCCTTCAACGCATAATGCGTTCTATAACATAACATAATATAATATCGTATAGCAAAATATAGCATGATACGCTATAGTAGTGTACACCCTGAAGTACCCAGTCCTGGGACGAAAACACGGAGTGCATCCCATTGCTGGCCCTTGTCTCTTTTTATGCGTCTGAGCTCACCGGCGCCAGCAAGTACCTCGAGACAGGCGTGGGCGACGTCTGCATCCAAGGTGCAAGCACCTAAATACACAAACATACATAGGTGACGTATGTACATAAACACCAATCGAGTCATTGATCTAGATGTATCTTGGTATTCATCATCTACCAACTCCAAACTATTTTAGTGCCACTTCAGTGACATAGCTTCTCACATCTCCTCAATTACGTTGTTCTGCTGATATACCGGGAATAGACACGGGCTCCACGAGTATCAAGCCGACAACTTTGCGGCGATCTCTTGCGCAGGACTGGGAGGTGCTCAGAAAATGCAAGCTTTGGATCTATCCCAAACCCTGGACTCAAAACCCAAACCCCTAAACCGCTAAACCCTTAACTCCAAACCCTCAACCCTTGATCCTGCACCCTAAACCTGGGTCAAGGCATTGCAGCGCCAACTCTTAATCCCAAAGAGCAACCAAAACAAACTCTCCGAGCTGGTTTAGAAGCACCCGTGCATAAGCATGTCTGTCCTCCATGGATGTCTTCCCCAGCTGGAGTGGTAGTCGACAGATTTGACTTGAAGACGTCCACTCGAAACTCGGGTCTGCAATCTCCAGGTGGCGTTCCCGTTGCAGGGGCATAACTGGCTAAAGCCCTGCTAGCCGCCAACTATTGCGACCCCCCTCCATGGGCAAGGCAGGAACTCCGGCAGAAAGCGCTGTTCTAGTAGTTGGGCCGGTTGCAGGATGTAGGGCTTGGGCACGTGGATTTCACGGTCTAGGGGCCGTTCAAAAAGCGAGGTTTTGTGATTCAAGCTCTGCAGCCGCGGCAGCTCAACGCCAACAGGTGGCACCAGTACTCGCGGGGTTGATGGGGAGCCCTATGGAGTGGACCTGCGTGGGTTGCAATTGCCAATGGGGCTCAATGGGGCCTAAAGGATGCAAACGGGAAGCCCATTAGCCCCCATTAGGCCAGTGGGCCCCATTGGCAAACTGCAACCCACAGGGGTCCTTTCCACAGGGGGTGAAGTACCGCCTGGACACTACGGCAGCCTAAACTAAATCCCGATGTTCGTTCAACCAGAAACTCTCATCCTGCAGATCTTCTGCCCCGGAATCATAGACCCACCCCCCCATAAGCCCTCCACGACCTTGTTTGTTCTAGGATATACGAGGTTAGAGCTTTTTGCGCAAGAAACTTCAGGCTTGCTTTAGGTTTTCCGTGGTCGGAGCCCTTCGGCCGTACTTGAAACAAACAGAGGATAAGGAGATACCCATAGGCCCCTAAGTAGTTCCTTTTTGGGATTACCTTATAGGATTCTAAGTATGAACCATAAAAAGGAACTACTTAGGGGCCTATGGGTATAGCAAGCATGTTGTAAAGAGGGCGATAATCAAGATACCGATACCCCAACCTTGGGTGCGTCTACCGCTTTGCTTCAGGTTTGGGTTTTTCGGGCTTTGCTGTGTGCCGCAGAATCTTGCCTGGTCACCAAGCACCCACATTCCTCAATGCACCCCTTGGGCACTCATTCACGACCATCTGCTGCGTGACCTTCCCCTCGCTCTGCTGCCGATCGTTTGGCCCCTGGCATGGAAGTCTCTCTACGCCGGAGCCTCAATGAAACTGACTAGCCTTTGGTGGTTCTCCGAGCAAACAGTACACCTGGCTCTTGGCAGGAACACATGTTCCGAAGCATGCCTCAGGAACTCCCAGCAAGGACTTGCCAACCTTATAGTTTCAATGAAAAAAACCTAAACCCTAAACCCTAATAATGCCTTAAAACGTCCCTGTATCCACGAGAATGCCCGGCTTGGCTTCACGAGCCCTCGACTCCCTATATAATATGGGAGTCTGGGTTATCTGGTGCTTGATCCCCAGCTTCAGTGGGCAGAAAGAAACTAGAAATGACCCCGCCTACAAAACACTACTATAAGCAGTCCCACACCAAACCCACTCTGACTCTGACCATGAAAGCCCCTAAAACCCTAAACCGCTCCATGCTCCATATAATGTACGGGCATTTCGAAGCATGTGGCTTGGCGTGCTATAGAGATATAGCGGTACACCAATGTCCCGATATCACCGTGAGACCAACTCCGAATTCGGTGAACCGGTGCTTTGGGGCTTAGGCAGTAGAACCCTACACGCTCGATAAACCCTGAACCGCACAACCCTACACCCTAAACACCTAAAATTTACGGGCAAAGATCCTAAACCCCAAGACTCCTCAAGCCTCGCTTTGGAGATTTAGGGCTGAAGATCAGAGTGCGAAGCTTCTGTGGGATTCTGTAGGCTATCTGAGCTCCTGCCTGCTGCATGCAGTCTAGCGTCTATGCTACATGCGAAGCGTTTAGGGCTGAGAATGTAGGGTTTATAAGGGGGATTCGAAGAGCGTGTCAGAGTTCCAGTCTGACAGAATAACCCTAAACCCTAAACCCCCGAACCCTAAACCCTACAACCCTGAATAGCTTGAGACCACAAGGCAAGGCAAAACTGGACAGCCGGACGAGGGTCCGAGGAAGCTCAAATCCTGAGATCACGAATCGCCGGTTGAAGGTCATACCTGGCAAGGTCGCTGGGAGAGGATTTAGGATTTATAGGGTTAGGGGGTTTAGGGTAAGGGGGTTTAGGGTTTAGGGGTTTAGGGTTAGGGGGTTTAGGGTTTAGGGGTTTAGGGGTTTAGGGCTCAGGGGTTTAGGATTTAGGGCTTAGGGCAGGGTAGGGTTTAGGGTTTTGGGACGGCCTGAATCGGAACTCCCTTCGAGGTGCCGAGACCTTTGGCCGCCAGCCTTACAGCAAACCGCCTGATTAAGGAAACACCATAGCTCCCTACAAGGTGCCTGGGGCCGTGAGACTGGCTGGAGCTCCTCCCCTTGAAAATACCCTTAGACTTTCAAGCGCCTTCTTCCATCGAAGGTTCAGGGCCAGTAATGAGAGCTCAGGGCTCAGGATTTAGGGGTCAGTGCCTACAAGCTTAAGTTTACCTTCGCCCTCCTGGAATCCGGAACCCTCAGCAGCCCCAACCCAAAACCGCACACCCTCGACGCTAAAACCTGAAGTGGCGCACCCTTCTTCAGAGCCAGGTTGTGCACAACGGACCACAACACGCGTGGCTCGCCTCATTTGAAAAAGGGTGCCAGGCTACAGCTAAAAGGGTTGAGGGCTAAAGGTTCTATTATGACGGAATCATACGGGTCTAGGGTAGCAGGGTCCCTAATCATGAATGCTCGTGTGTTAAGGGCTTCCCATGTATAGCTGCTTCAGGGCCAGAGCATACGTGGATTTTCGACACTGGTGGGCATCCTTGATATCCGTATCTGCTGCTTCAAGGTACTGCAAGTGTTGTCCTATGTCAGAGAAACCCAAATGCAGACCCTGCATTCGACACTGGAGGTTGCCGTGCGGCGCATGCGGTGTGGCTCAAGCACTGTACGTACCGAATCGAACAAATCGAGATCTTAATACGTAGTATGTAGTACTCTCCTGTCAGCCCATATCTAATTGTACTATGTTTCCCCAGTCCACTTTAATGATGAGTGCACTCCTAAACCCTGAACTCTAAACCCTAAACGCTGAACCCTAAACCGTAAAATACCGTAAAACCTAAACCCTAAACCCTGAACCCTAAACCGAAAATCAAACCGTGCATGTCCTGAAAGCCCTGCGGATTTCTAGTCGACTCACAGATCTTTCAAGTCGGGTGTAGGCCGTCGAGCTTCGACAAGACTTAGGGCTGAAGCTTCAGGGTTTAGGGCTTGGGGCTGAGTTCAGGGGTTAGGGTTTAGGGCTTGAGGGTTTTTTTTGAACACCTTTTTCCACCAGCCGGAACAGCAGAAGGTGTGAGGTTTAGGGCTTAGGGAATTAACCCGAAAAGTTGAAGATGCGTCTTCCGTGGGGTTCCAACCATTCTTTCCCAGGCCTCAAGAAAGCCGAAGCACAGATAGCCACACACAGGAGAAGCAACATCCTCTGGAGCCTTCGGGACTTGCGGCACAGAAAAGTCTAATGCCACATGGGTACAGCATAGTGAAGCCTAGTACAATATACCATAGTATAGTATAGTATAGTATAGTATAGTAGAGTAGAGTAGAGTAGAGTCGAGTAGAGTCTAATAAAAAAAGCCTGAACTCTAATCCGCATTATTTGGGCGGTTTTAAAAGGCTTGTGGTCTGGTTCGTATATACATAGTCTAGTACATAGTTAGTATAGTATAGTATAGTTTATATAAAACCAATATTCCAAACATTCTTTTAAATGTTTCGAAAAATGTTGAAATATTCTACATATTCTTTTAAATATTCTAAATAGTCTTTTAAATATTTCGAAACCTTTTTCGAAAAAATATTTACACTTATTTACTTATTTCAAAAAAATTGAGAAAAAAAGAAAAACATGAGAAACATTCTTCTCTAACTAAAACCCTATTTTCTCTAACTAAACAACTGGTTTCTCTAACTAAACCACCATTTTCTCTAACTAAACTTTATGGATAACTAATTCTTCTTTATTTTTCCAATTTTTTAAACCATTTATTTTTTAGTTTATTTTTTGTCAAAATTTTGTTACTAAATTTATCTGAATTGATTTTAAAATATATTAGGACATTTTCTGAAATATTCCGAAAATCTAAAAAGTTTCAAAAGAATTGTAAAAAAAAACATGCATAAATATTCCGAAACTTTATGAGATTTAGTATGTTTCTGAAATAGTGGAAATATTAGATTTCTCCTATGAGGGGCCCCACAGGCCTTTTTAAAACCGCCCAAAGCATTATAGTTCAGCATCGTTTAGCACAGCATAACAGACGCAGGACCCTAAACCCTAAACCCCTAAACCCTAAGAAGCACAGCTTTTGGCATCAGCTGCAGTACCAGGTCAGGGCTTCTTCTGCTGCCTTTTTCGCAGGAAAGAAGGCACCTGCGAAGAACGACTCTGAGCGTTTAGGGTTTCGGGTTTAAGGGTTTAAGGGTTTCGGGCTTTAGGGTTTAGGGTTTAGATTTCCAGGGTTTAGATTTAGATACGTACTGCATATACACCGGATCATGCTTTGCTGGCGCGTCACCGCTTTCAGCCGACTGCAGGACAAAGGGCGGTGCCAATAAGAGGTTCTGCCAGTCTAGAGTCGATTTGGGGGACATGACTAGACTACCCATAGGCCCCTAAGTAGTTCCTTTTTGGGAATATCTTATAGGAGTCTATATATATATATATATATGTATATACATATATATATATAAACCACAAAAAGGAACTACTTTGGAGCCTATGGGTAGACCCTAAACCNNCCCTAAACCCTAAACCCTAATAGACTAGACCTTGATACCTGTTTTTTGGTCTTTCTACATTTCGTGCGCTCTGGGTGTATCGTGGATCCCTGACAGTCAAACTCCTAATTCTGAACAATAAGATCCCTGTGATAAGGGCTCCGGAGTCAGGCACGCGCAGCAGAGAGCGCTGGCAAGTACTCAAAATGACATCATGCACCTGTTATCCTTTGTCACCGTCATGGCCATCATAGCAATCATCTTCCTCTATCATCATGAATGTCACTAGGGTTCCAACCCTCATCTTCAGCATAATGTAAGGGTCTGATTAATATGCTACCCCAATGATGTGTTCTTTTTTTCAGAACTCCCCCTTTTGCTACCCCCCCCCCCCANNTCCCCCCCCCCCCCCCCATTATGCGAAGATTTTTTCGTATTCAGAACCCCGGATTGTTTCGGGGGTGCCCAACAATGAGCCTTTGCAGAGTTTTGTTCTCAGGCATCCGAGCGCTTAGCGCGAGCTCACTGACATTTCTTAGGCTTATTAAATACACCTAACTCCAGCTTTCGTATGACTTCCTTTCAGTCCTTGCGTTCACCTCTCTACATGTCCTCTCATTTTCTACTCACAACCTGGTTCTTTTAATGTGAAAAGAAGAGAACACGCCGAGCCTGTGCTATTTAACATGCTGAGGTAAGCCAACTGAATGAAGCGAATGGAAGCATGACTCAAATGAAACAAAACAGCGTGTGAACGAAACGGCGCACGCTTTCTTCCTTCCGTGCATTCATTGTCTCTGTTTCATTAACATAAACTCAGCACTTACCTGTAATTGTGCGTCTTTTGCTTCATCTTTTTATAAGAAAGAGAAGGGAGCGCATGAAGAAGGCTAAAGCAAACGTACCGATTATGAACGACATTTATTGCAATACACCCTAGACACCCTTACAAAGCTCTACGAAACCCTTATAAAGATAAAACGTGAATCGCCAAACTCCGTAGGACCGTTAACCAGAAGATGAGAAACCCTAACACAACCAAAACCCTGACCTTAAACCCTATCTCAGCCGTATCAAATCCGGCCTGGTAGTTCTCCACCTTAGGCGGCGCCTGACTGATCCGGGCACCGGGTGGTGGCATCAAAGCCGTGATTCCCGTCTCCTCGCAACGGATCAAGGTGGTTCTACGAGTGTGCTATAGAATAGAGTATGATAGGCCTTTATATAAGGGTCTTAGATGTTTTGATCAGGCATCCATGGTGATCACACAAGGTTATGAGGTCCTTGAGCATTGGAATTGGGCTTCTGCGGTACATTAAAGTTGTTCTATACAGGGACGACAAAGGTGTATCACTGAATATTCAGACCACCATCTTACCGGATCGAACTTTCGGAAGGTAGGCTGGCGGGGGTTTCCTCATGGTCTGCGGGGGTTCTGCACCGCCTCGTGAAGGGTCTGCAAGGACCTTTTTGAAGAGTTTGCAAAGGTTTCAGGTTTCAGAGTTCAGGGTTGTCGGGTCTCTGTGAGCTGAGCCGTGAGATTAAAATTGCATGGCTGTGAGAACTGTCGGCGTGTGGACTAAAGCGACGGGCGTGAAGCAGAGGGCAGGATACAGTTTGTGACCCTAAACCCTATAAATCCTAAACCGTTTCCCTAAACCCTAAAGCCTGATGTTTCATTGCTGGTCGGACTTGAGCCGAAAGCCCTCTGGGCTGGCAGAGCAATCCCAACTCTTGGGAGGAAGGTATATGCTACAAACGTACTTAGGACATGGAGCCCCTGAGAAAGCTTGCAACAGAACAACCAGTAACCAAGATCATGACCGATAGCTAGGCCAACCCCAGAGCCCACCGCACACCCTTCACTAGGGTATCTGCCGACGTCCTATAGCATCCATTGTAGTTTTTCTGTTTGTTTGCCTGGTTGGGGGCCTGGTTGGGCTCCTTCAACAAAAAAAGAAGGCACACTAAACTATTCATTACAATGGAGACTAAAGCGGAATCCCCTCAGACCTACACTCCAAACTAAACCCTAAAGCATAGGTAGCACAGCCCACCGACTCCTGCGGACGCTTTGGCAACTTGACGCTGCGGAAATCCGTTTCCTGCAAGGGTTTCACAGGGCCCCCTTTCCCCCGGAGACGCTAAACCGACAGTGTCGAGTCTTCTTAATATCGCTGGACTAGAATCGTGTTCCTTTGTCACCGTATTGTGTTTCAACCCTGCAACATAGGGGCCTTCCAATAAGGTTTTGGGTATATCATCCTACAAATTAAAGCAAAGAACCACAAGGAATAGTCCAGAGTTGGAAGCCTCAGAACAAAGTGCAGGACCATGCGTTTTGGGATACCAATTTAGGCATGTTAGCTGTAAGACGAAATGCTGAGAGGTGGCGATGCGTTTCTGCATTCCTTTAGGAGGGATGCACATCGGCATACCACATCCCCACACCCTAAACCCTTAACCCGAATACAGCAGCATCCACGGGGTTCACAGGAGCTTCGCCGTATGTCTGGCAAATCCTGAACCCCAAACCCGCAGCTTCCCGGGAACGTAGTTGTTGATGTTGCTGAGGCTGTCATTACCATCATATTCAATAATGGTGCTATTCTTATGCTCATTCGCTATTCTACTACCATTGTGCTTATTCTTCTCATGCCATTGATACTAGTTGTTGTATATCAATGTCGCCTCATCTTGCTCTGGCTCAACAGCTCCGCTGGCTGTCGGCTCCACCATTGCAGAGACTTGGGCGTTGATGCTGTCCTAGGAAGGGCTTGGGGTTTCCTTTTAGGGTTTAGGGTTTAGGGTTTGGGTGAGTCATGGGATCGTTTCATGCTGTGGAGATAGGCTCACAGTAGGCAGTCGTGGCAGAAAGTCGCCCTAGCTAGGTCGTGAATGGCTTCAACTTTGATCGTCACTGCGGTTGAGGGCTTATAGGTTGTGCTCTGTTTGAATGGTATGAGTCTCACCATGGTTTGGGACTCTACACAAAATGAAAGAAGCACAACCTAACGAAGGCGCGGAGTGGCTACTGCAACCGTCATAAACCCTAGAGCAAGCCCTGCCTGCGGAGCCCAAAACCGACCGGCTTAAGAAAGTATATAAACAAGCCATAATAAGGAACCCTAAAAGGGTAGATTCTTTGGACTACAGGTATGTCAGCAGCCACAATGAACAAAACCCCCAACTGCCTACCTTTTTGTTGGGCAGCTTGGGACGGGCTATATTGTTTTTAGGGTCCTACAGTATGTCGAAAGCACATAAAAACGGAGCCACATGTCCGGGTCTGATTCGAGAGAAGTTGGAGGGACCCTGACCCTAAATCCCTAAGGCCTTCGAGCCCTATACTACCTGGTAGGGACGCCCCGGTCCTCCTCATGCTGCGCTTCCGGGACTTCTGGCGTTGAGGGGGTAAGCAGCTCCTTCTCCCGCTCTTGCTCGCTGCGGAGCCGCGCTTCCTAGTTGGGGTCCAGGCTTCCAGGTTGAGGGTCTGGTTCTTCATGGCTTCTATATAGGGCTTCACAGAGCTTTATAAGCTGTGGGGTTTGAGGACTTGTGGTTTTCAGATGTGTTCGAAGTTCTTGTCTTCGCTGGTCGCCAAGAAGCTTGATATTTAGAACTCATGGCGAAACACTACCCGGAATGCTAAACCCTAAACAGCAAGCTTTAGCCGCACATCATCAGCTGCCCAAAGCTTGACCCGCAAGGGACGTCTTAAAGCTCGATGGAGTCCTTGGGGCTTTAGGGTTTAGGTTTCTGTGCTCAATCACCATCATAGGGTTTAGGGTTTAGGGTTTAGGACCATCACGGGGACATCACATGTTCATTCCCTTGCAACGCTCTGCAGGCTGCAGTTTCCTAGAGAGTCGGTCCTAGAATCAATGTCCACGTTTTCTGGGCCGCTTTGATGGAGCCTCCTTTTGTGCATCCATATCTGAAGAAGTCGATTCTGCCTTTGTGGAACCCTAAACCCTAAACCAAAACCAGCCCTCTGTACCTAAAAGCCCTGGGCCCTTCACCACCCCGTAGCTCCCAAGCGACATTGCCCCTTATAGCCCCTAAAGCCCTAACCCCCTTACTACCTCGGTACACCCTCATCAGACCCTATTTTGGTTCTGGCGAGCCCGAACATCCTAAACCCTGAACCCTAAATCCCAAACCCTAAACCCTAAACCCTAAATCCCAAACCGTAAGCCAAACCTGAATGGAACAGAAAATGACGGAACGCAGCGCCTCCTTCGCCTTCTCCTCGGCTTCCTGTTGCCGCTTCTCCCGCTCTTCGTCCTCTGAGCGGCTTAGGGTTTTTGTGTTTTAGGGTTTAGGATTTAGGGCCAGGGTTCTAGGATTCGGGGCTTCAGGTTTTAGGGCTCAGGGGATTTTCGGTCATCAGGTCCGGGTTTTGGAGTTTTGGGCTGAAGGCGACGACCTTAGGGTTGAATTCCGGCTTAGAGTTTAAAGAGTCGTTGGTCTTAGGTATGAGGGTTTAGGGTTTGGGAGTAGATAGGGTTCGCTGTCCACGTCTGAGTAGCGTAGAAATGGCCCTTACAGCTCAGCTAGGTACCAGCAGTGTACCAGCATATACTTGCTCAAGTTAGAAGGGGGAATGATGACTCTCAACGAGACAGATCTGTTTTAAACTCACACGGATGTCCGGCTGTAGCACTCCTGGCCACGCGGGCCTGAACCTCACAAAGAGATCCGTAGCTACTTGCGGCAATCTGGTTCCACTGAAACTTGCTTCAGAGGACAGAAAGCCTGGAGCACCCCTACAGCGCTACATTGCCAGAGCCGGAATACTACAGTTACTACAGTGTGCAAGGCATCACAATGGCTATACGACGCCAGCACGCGACTAGCGCGAACATGGCGAGGGAACCATCGAGAGCCCAGGTTACTGAAGAAAATGCATGCTTCAATGAGTTATGGCCCAACACAGCTCCGAACCGACTGCCATTTGGAGGAGCTCCTGTAGTAGGTCAAGAGCGAATGCAGGAATCCCAATGGTACAAGGGCGAAGGCGCGGTATGTCTGTTGTGTGTGTGTGTGTGCGTGCGTGCGTGCGCGCGCTTGTGTCTTGCTTTTTGGGAGGGGTTGGTGAGCATCTGGAACAAGGCCTTGGGTGAGATAACTAGAAGCTCATCACAAAAACGAAACCCTACTATAGACCCTAAACCCTGAACCCTAAATCCTAAACTCTGAACCCTAAAGCCTGGCCCAAACCCTGCGGCCTTCGACTGACAAGTTGTCCGAAGCAACCATCAAAATGACACGTCGACACAGAAAGCTCCTGGAGGGTCATCTTGTCAAAGACACCTGCGACTAATATTTTCAGGCTCTTGCCATTGGGTTTAGGGTAGGGATTCATGACGTGCCGATGTTCGTTTTGGACTTGGAGCCCTCGCTGAACATGAGACCACAGACCCTAAACCCTAAGCCCCACAAACCTAAACTGCAAACCCCTTACTATAGAACCCTGTAGCCCAGACACTGCAAGTACAAACCAGGGTGTTGGCCAATAGGTATGTTGCTCTCAACGACATGTTGCCAATGCACCTAATCGAATTGGGCTTTAGGGCTTTGGGACAGCATCCCATCCATGGGTCAACAAAACTCCAGGAATTCTCCAACTGAAGGGTTCCGGGTTTAGGATACTGCTCCAGACCAACTTTGGGGATTTGGGCGAGGGTCAATATAGGACCCAATAGGCTGTAGGGGTATTTCGATTCTGATTCCTACAACTACAAGCAAGAGGCGGAGGAGAATGAAGAGGAGGGCAAATGAGAAACAAAATAATCAGATGGCGAGACGAAGACTAGTACAGACAACAGAACATGAAAGGAAGGATTTTGACGCAGCCGCAATGGCAGAAACAAGACACGGTCATGATAAGAAGAGAAGGAAACTGATCAATATTATCCAGCTTGAGTGGAGGCACACATACCGAAACCGGCTGCGGCTACTTCTACGCGAAGATGATGACAATGATCAGCATCGGCATGTATCATGGTAGCTACCGTCATTCTTGGAAGCGCAATCGTAAAAGGGTGGGTTCACAGTTTAACACCAGAAATCGGACAAACCATCAGAGAACACCACGCCTTGGAAAGCCTTTCGCTGACCCTGCTGCCACTCTTTCCGGCGAGCCTGTCAGCCCATTGCGAAGGCTTGTGAAAATCTTAAGGGAACCTGAACCCTTTGCAGAGTTTGATGTGGACACCTGCCTCATAAAACCCAATTCATTTAAGGGCCTTAATACTAGCTAGGATTAGGACTCCTCTCAATTACTAGGGTTTGCAACTTTAGGAGAGACATGTAGGCCTTGCGGCGACGAGACACCCAGGGCTCGAAACTGCCAGGTTTTCCTCCCGAAGAAACCCCAGTCTCCTGAGCCCTAAAACCCTCAATCCTCAAACCTGGAGCCCTAAATCCGAAACATCCCTGAACCCTAAACTTCCGTAAACCCTGTGATTCAGCTTTCAGAAAGCTCGGAAGTGAGGCCTGCGCTTTCGCAAGCTCGCGGCGCACGGTGGGCACCTCCGCCTCCGAAGCCCTGGGATCGTTTGCAGGAGCTTCGGGTGTTTGGGGCTTTTGGGCGGTTTGGGTTTAGGTTTTGTTTTGGGGTTTGGGGCTTGGTTTTTTTTGGTGTGTGGGTTTCGGCTTTGTTGGGGTTTGGGGTTTAGGGCTTTTTTTGGGGATTGGGTTTAGGGTTTTTGTTGGGGGGTTTGGGTTGAGGGATTTTTTGGTGTTAGGAGTTAAGGGTTTAATTACGGGTTTAGGGCTTTTGGGGGGTTTGGGTTTAAGGTTTGGGGTTTGGGTGTAGGGTCTAGGGGTTTTGGCTTTAGGGTTTGGGTCTTCATGCAGTCTCCCTTGTATCTCCTTTTTTTGGTGTTAAGCAAGCCTAGAATATGAATCTCATGAAACTGAGTAAAAAAGCGGTACAATGGAGAGTGTGGGTAGGGCGTAGGGGTGAATGATTACTTGTGCATTGTAGGACTCCCTTGCTCATAAGGGTCAATGTGAGCATTCGCTTATAAAGCCTTAGAGGGGCTGCTCCCCCACAGGTACTTTAGGGCCAAAAGTAGAGTTTCTGCGTTAGCTATATCGAGACCAGGTGGGCGGGAGGGGGGGGTTATAAGGGCTTGCGACGGCATCTAGGCAGAAGGACTCATACTTTCGAGTGAATTTAGGGTTTTGGGCGCTTCAGGGCTTGTAGGGTGCATGGTTGTTAAGGTTTCGGGTTTAGGCTGGAAATTGGCACAAAACGTACCTAAGTGGGGGGTTAAGTTGGGGTTCGAGGGTCTCACCTGCTTGGTGCCTATATAGATGGTCGTGGATTAGAGGGTTCTGCGCTGCTGAAGAGAGAGAGTACACCTGGACTCAGCGATAACCTGCATGGCCCCCAACTCCGAATGCAGTTGCGGGTTTAGGGTTTAGGAAACCCCGTCAACCTTGCCGAAGCCCTCGAAACATCCCAAGACTTGCCATCCTCTTCAACTGCATCTGCAAAAAGGTCCATCATTCCACTTCAGCCAGGACGCAATCCGAGGGCTTCACGCAGATCCTCTTGGCATGAAGCTGACCGAACTAAGATACGGCTCTTCAGTGCAGTTCCCGGTGCACTCGAAGTAGTAAGGACCAGGATTCTATGCTGAAGCGGTTCAGAACTCAGGACGGTCCATTGACCACCTGAAAGCGCTGCTGATCGTTTCAGGTTTCGTCACAGGCAGGGTCTGTATGTCTCCAGCTCCGCTTCAGCCAGCATATCGCTGTACGTCAGTGCAATTCTCCCGGTACACTCGAAGTAGTATGGACAAGGATCCTATGCTGAAGCGGTTCAGAGCTCTGGTCGATCCATTGACGTCAACCAGTCAGTCAGTCATTCAATCAATCAATGAACAAATCAATCAACCTACGGGTTTCATTAAGTCAATATATCTATATGCCGATCTAGCTATATATCTACCTACTATCTGGCTAGCTAGGTATCTATCTAGCTATCTAGCTACTGGACCTGTCTAACCGTCCGTCCTTATAGACAGTCATAAATGTATACACACTTACAGATCATGTACGTACATGTACCTGCGTGCGCGTATACATCGGATAGGTGGAGGGTTCCTACTTCCAGGTTACAAAGGCCTCGACGGCGCCGTCGAAGTCTTCCAGTCCGAGTCGAGCCGCCCCTCGCCGGAAGAAGGCCTAGCATTCAACCGCAGATTGCTACATGGGGACTTTTGATAATGTGGTTGGTATCTAATCCTGCGAGGGGTGAGTACAGTAGTTGACAGTGTCACCGGCCAGGTTCGACGCAGCAATCGACCACTAAGTTCACAGCGCGTGTGCAATCACGAAGAGCATTGGCATGCATGTGCGCAGATGCTGTGTGTATGCATGCATGCATGTATGTACGTATTCTTGTATGCACGTATGTAAAGAAGTGTAATGTAGTGTAATTAATGTAACGCAATGTATGGTGTTGTCATGTGACGGATGCGATTTCCTGCAATAGAAGATTGCATAGGTTAGTACGCATGTATGTATGTATGTATGTATGTATGTATGTATGTAAGCTTGTATGTGTGTACACATGTGTGGATCCATGTAGTATGTCGATGTACTGGCTGTCGTGTGAAAACTGTAGGTACTGTCTCTGCTGTATATAAGTTCATGTAAGCAACGTGTGGAGTGTATGTCATATATGTAGTGTATGCAAGACAAAACAGTATGTGATATATTTGGTGTATGGACTGTAAGTATGTAGCATTGCAATGTCTGAAATGTGTGTACTGCATCGTCGGTGTGTCTCTGTGTTTGTGTGTGTGCAGGTGTATGTATGCGTGTACGTATGCATTGTTTTGTAACCATGTATGCCCGTAACATTCTCGTTGCTTAGCTATGGAACTGCTTGTCTCTCTGCTTTTCGAACGTTCTGCTTGGCTACCTGTCTATCGATCGATTCATCTACCTATCTACCTATGCGTCTACCTGTCTGTCTGTCTGTCTGTCTAGCTGTCTGTCTATGCAGTGTCTAGGCATATAGCAAACTAGGGTTAGGGCACAATAGCAGCGCTTACAGTCGAAAGCCCTTTTCCCTAAACCACGCTGTCGATGCTCTTCATTCAAATTTCTCATGGCAGGTACAAGCGGTACAAGCGATCATATAGTTCAGGCTGGTTGAAGTAGCAAAGGTAGCCGTCGTCGTCAAAGTAGTAGTTCTAGTAGTAGTCGTAGTAGTAGTAGTAGTAGTAGTAGTAGTAGAAGTAGTAGTAGTAGTAATAGTAGTAGTAGTAGTCGTCGTCGTAGTAGTAGTAGTAGTAGCAGAAGTAGTAGTAGGAGTACGAGTAGGAGTAGGAGTAGTAGTAGTAGTAGTAGTAGTTGTTGTAGTAGTACTAGTACTAGTTGTGGTAGAGGGAGACGCAGTAGCAGTAGTGGTCGTAGAAGCTTTGGTATTGGTATTGTATCACGTCAGTGTATAAAGTAACAGATGCATTGGTTGATACAGGCTTCTTCCTGAAGAATCTGGAGCACTCACTAACCTTCAGACTCAAGACAACCGCTGTGTAGCCCCACAGGACCCTAGGTCTCGAATCATTTCATGACGACCGATTGAACCGCACATCTCCTAATCCTATAGCCAAGTCTGTAGACATGGATCCGCATCTTGTGCCTTGGAATCAAGCCCCTCTTTCAGGACGGCGCTGCACACTGACTCAGCATCAGCCCATCGGCCCCTGGAAGAATGCAAGCTCTCAATAAAGAAAGGAAGCTTACTAAACATAATCCTCTCGCAAACTTTCTGGAGTCACTGTCACTGTTTGCACCGGGATCGAAGTCACAGTCTTCAATGTCCGTGTCTGGGGCGCCATATATGTGCTCTTAAGCTCGAAACAAGAGTGTCTTGAATGCAAGTCCCCTAAGGCCCTATGTGCCCTAAACATACCATCCTGATCTCTAAGTCCCTATGAGTAGTCGCTCAAATCATCAAGTCCTCTCAATAGTCATCCGAACTGAGAGTTAAGTGAAAACCTTCTCAGCAACTGTAAAGCGGGCCTCCGCAAATGAGCCAAGGCCAAATTCCTTCGAAGGGCGGCTAACAGCGCAGCGGCGCTCGCCGGAGCTGCGCCAGAGGTTGGTTTTGGGGTTCACCCTGACCCTAAAACAACCCACACCACCAAAAAAACCTAAAGACACTAAACCCTAAACCCACAACCCCAAACCCTAAGCCGTGGATTGGCAACTAAAGCCGAAGCTGCCAGATGACTCTAGTTTTGTGGCTGCCCTACAAAGCTTGGGAGTTTAGGCTGCAGCTTATGATGACGAGGCTCCACAGCGGTGGCTTGTAGGGGGGTTTAGGATTTAGGGTTGTTTTTTCATCCATACTTAGTGGCTGTCGTAGCTTCGATGAAACTGCATGACAGTTATTGAGTGTTTGCTTGGTGGGTTGCATGAGAGTTCACGTGTCGATGCGATTGCGGCTCTTATAGCTGGGGACTTGCAACCCATCAGATATCAAGCAGCCTCAGCCTGCATCTTTGATCTCAGCCTATACCCAAAGATTCCAACAAAGCCCTGACTCATGAGGGTAGTTCTCCAATTTAGGGTCCCTTTGTAGCTCCCTCTGTTGTGCATCCGGAACATCGGGCAGGAGCAGCGTTTGCCTGAACCCTCTACAAGCTGCGTTTGTGAGCTCCCCCAAATAGTACGGCACTCCCTCAAAAAAAGAACCCCTTAAAAGGATTTAAAAGGGGACTTTAATTTGGAGGAAGTACCCATGTAAGGAATACGAATGACTCTGAACTCGCCTCAGATGGAATTCTTCCCCAGCTTTGGGGCTCCAGGCTCGCGAAAACTCAGGACCTTATACGAAGGCTCGAATTCGGTTTAGGGTTTAGGGTTTAAGGGTTTAGGGTTTGCGTCGGCGTCTTGTTGGCTTCTGAATTCTGTTCTGCTAGAGCTTCCAGCGTCGTCCTTGGAAGGTCCTGCTGACTCCTGGACCCTATTCTCTACATGGACACCTCAACCCTGAACCCTAAACCCGAACATGTCAGTGCAGTTCAGCTTCTGTCGCGCCTTCTTTGAGCCCAGCCAGCGCCGCTATGCCCTCCTCCGAGCGGGTTTGGATTGCTATGCTGCAAACTGCACATGGGTAGTTCGCTAAATTAGGGTCCCTGTTTAGGTCCCCAAAATAGCACGGCACCCTTATAAAAAGGACCCCAAAAGGGACCCTAATTTAGAGAACTACCCACGTGCATACACAGCCGCTTGATTGCCATTATGTATGTCATTGCGTACCGCTAGGCATGGAAATGCCCTTGCAAAGCCTGCGAACATCCGGTAAGCAGTTGAGGTTGGACTGACGACTCCAGCCGAGGCATCTAAACCAGAAAGCTGCTCGGGCTCGTTTACCCCCAAACTCTAAACCCAATCAGCCCCTAAACCATGAACTACAAAATGTCACAACACATAGATCGCACAGGCGTAAGGGGCCTGAGTCGTAAGAAAGGCCCCTAGATTGCAAGCCACGACTCGGACGCTGAGCCCCGAAGCCGTAGAGGGCTCATGTACAACCCTTGCCGGACGTCGCTAAACAAATGTCAAACCCTAGACTCGTGGAGACGAAGCTTGGGACAAAACCTGGGGCCTGGCGTCTGATTCAGGGCGTCCCCGTCCTAAGAATAGGAGGGTTTCCGAAAATATAGTAGGATCCTTATTATAAGGACCCCAAAATAAGGTACCCTTTATTTTCGGAGAGTCCCATTTGAGGGGTGACTAAAGGATTTGTAGGGGTTTTGAGGGATGTATGCAAGCAGTCACTGCGGACGCTCCCAGCGAGATGCAGGCAAGGATCCCAATTTTTGGAGGGATTAAGGGTCACCGAGTTTTGCGAAACCCTAAGCCTCGAGCTTGCGAGGTGCTCTTGAGCTCCAGGGAGCAGAAGATTACTTTAAAGGGTTTCGGCCGGCTTAGGGTTCCTACTGTTGATGATATAAACCCTGCATTACCTCAAAGACCCTAAACTATGGGAATTATGGCATATTCCTTATTGTGGGTAATGCAAGAGTTTTATCATCAACCGTAGCAGGGTTCCTGTAAGGACTCCTTTATTTAAAGCACCTGTGGGTTCACGGAACCGACACTGCTGAAGTATTTTGGGTTAAGGTTAGGATGTGGGGCTCGATGGTGGGCAGAGTAGTTCAGGGTTTATGGCCGCAGTATAGGAGCATAAAGTTGCCGGGTCTGCGTAAGACTTCGCGGTAGCTCGGTGCTCATGGGGAAGATTTGAGGTAGATCTGAATCCTTGGTGATCAACTTTAAACATCGTTAAGCTGAATCCTGGTACTTGCTATATATTTAAGAAGCACTAGCATGACCAACAAGAGCTCCACGTAGGTCATAAACCCTCAAAGCCTGAAATGCATGCACAACAACAAATGCAGGTTTCTGCTATAGCTTGCAAGGTTGATGGAGAAATCCAGAAACAGAGAAAGACAACCCAGAACCCCAAGCCTGAACCCCAAGAATCTAACGCCAAATGACCCACCTTAACCCCAAATAACCCGCCTGAAGGAACTCCATAGAGAAATCATAATAAGGGGCCCTAAAGATTAAGGTGGAAACCCCTAAGCTCTAGACCCCAAGCTTTCGTACCAGTGTGGGTCTGGGCCACCTCAAGTAGCACCTTCCACACTTCCCTGCATCGTCCTCGTATCGCCTCGTAGCGCGTGCAAGGCTTGCAGCGTCACCGTTCCTGAGTATGTTTTCAGGCGTCCTTTGAGTTATTAGTACACAGTCTTGGGGTCCGTTGCGTTATGGATCCTGCAGCATCCTGCATGTCCTATATGACTATGTGGGAGATTTTTCTCTAATTTCAGGGTCGTCGACTTAGCACCAAGGTGGCTTGATTGGTAGGCTGTATGACTACTTGTAACTAGGATCCCACCGCCGTTCGGCGTACATATGACCCTCAAGGTAATATATCAAACTACCGTGTCCCCCGATGCTGTGAGTAGGCAACTACAAGTAACGCGGGATCCGAACTTGCAACAGTTCAGGGTTTAGGGATTAGGGTTTCGGCTTTCGCTAAAACCTTTAAATCCTCAAACCCCAAAGCCAACCTTCAACTGGACAACTCTGAGTGTGCATTTGAGACGGAAGGTTCGGCTAGGGACTAGGATTCCGGCTGGCTAGGCATGGGAACCGCCGGAGGGGCAGAGCACATTGCTGAAAGGATTGACTGCCCTCTCTGAAGATGATAATGCGATAGCCGCAAATCTCTGTGCCCACTGCAAAGGTAACCCGAACCCAGAGGCTCCATTACAATTATACCGTAACGGTTTAGGGTTTAGGGTAGTTTCGGGGCAGTTATACCCTCAAGCTGTAAGGACTCATATTCTAAAGCTTTGGGCCCACAGACCACACTACATACGCTTTAGAGCTGTTTTGGGCCTTAAGGGAATAAAGAGCACCCTGCCCCGAATGCGGCCGTGGGTCGCCAGGTGTCCGTTGCCCTGCAGCAGGAAGACGGTTTAGGGTTTTAGGGTTTATAATAGGAGTTTAGGGTTTGCCGTATCATGGCTCAAACGCGGAAATATCTTGTGACAGTAGAATTTCGAGTGCATCGTAGTATGGCGATTGGCTGTTGGAGCCCGGCAATGGAGGGCTGTTTTCTTTCCCACTCCACGCCGTCTGAGGCGGCCAAACTTGGCCAAACCGCCCAAACCTACTCCTTTTACGGTTTAGCTCTAAACTCATTTCATGGTTTTCTTCTTTATTCTTAATAGCAATGCCAGGGGCAGAGGCAGGGAAGAGCGGGCCGGCAGGGCAGGGTAGCAGAGCAGGCAGGGGAGCAGATGGCAGGTTGGACAACAGGGGAGGAGGGCAGGGCAGAGCAGGGCAGGGCAGGGAGCACAGGGCAGGAGGCAGGGTCCTGGTGGCTGCGGAAAGGCGGGCAGGCGTACTGGGTCGCTCTGCACCAGTGCCGCCCACCCACGGAGGTGGGCGGTGTGGGGTTTTAGGGTATAGGGTTTCAGGGTTTAGGGAGACTGCCCGAAAGAAGGATGACTGAGTGAGTAGTCGTAGACTAAGCCCGAAACACCTGAATTACCCTGCAGTAGGCAGAGAGCTTCAGGTTAGGAGCTTTAGGGGCGTTTTGCAGCTTCGGATTGTCGGTTAAAAGTTGCCGAAAAGGGGCCTAAAGACTGGATGGGTACTCGTGGATGTGCTTTGGCATTACCAACTAACATCTGTACAGGTTGGGAGACAGCTTGCAGACGTAGTTTCCAGAAAAGGGGGTATAACAAGCCCACTATGAAGGTTTCTTGATCTTGTTTGGTCGAGGAATGCGTACCAGGGGTCAAATCCAATTATGGTGCCTTGGGGGTGAGTTGCTCACGGTCTCGGTAAGGCAAGTAGCGCATCTCAGACTCACAAGACTAGGGTTTAGGGTTGAGGGTTTAGGGGTCTACGGTCTATGGCTTAGGGTAGGAGCATACTGAGACGGTCGCGGCAATGACACGCGCAAAGACGGTCAAGATCGTACAAAAGATACAGCCGAATCAAAGACGAGCAGTCAGCACAATGCGAAACATTGGGAACCGCCGGAAGAAAATGGGGAATACAATAATGTTAGAGAGCTTCTATCCGACATAGAACTAATGGTAGTCATAGAAGCAATATTATGTATAGTAATGGGAAGCGACATCAAGAGAACTTTGCAGCGCACGAAAAGCAGTAGGAACCCTGCAACCTATATTATTCGTCTGTTGCCCCTCTTGTGATCTCAAAGAGCATCATCTTTATCCTTGCCTGGACCTTCCGGTGCTCCACAAACTCCAGGCAGCTTTGTAAATCCTGACGGGTCTAATGTCAGTGGGGAGAACAATGGACGGCCGAGTTGCAAATGTTGGGGCATCAGGCTCAGTACACTCATACGAGTCTCGCCTAGTCCGTCTGGGCTTTACCAAACCTCCTGTCAAGTCACAGTGGACTCAGGCCCGAGTTCAAGGGTAGGGTGTACCTATGATTAATCTCCGGTTCGCGTCCTACTAGCCTGCAGAAACTTACAACCGACGATTCCGACATGTGCCCATCGAGCTTTCGATCACCATAATGCACATCATTGTGTGTCCTGGAGCTCGCCCGGCAACGGAGGATTCTGAACCTGTTTTCACAAGCCGGTGGAGTACAGATCACGGGGGTTGGGATTTAGTTAAGGGTTTAGAGTCTCAGAGTGATAGGGTTTGAGGTTCGGGGTTTAAGACTTTTGAAAGAGCAACTCTTATGCTCAAAACCTAAACCCTAAAGGAAGCTAAACCCCAAAGCCTCAAACTTCAAGAAGACAGCCCAGAACTTTCGCACTCCCGGTCGTTCCTTGCAGGCACGCAGCCCAGACCTGAGGATCCCCCCTAAGAGCAGTTGGTTAATGGGTTTCTGCTTTGTACATCAGAAGCGAAGGGAAGGGGTCTTGATCAACTTTGCCAATGTGCTTGAGGCCAAGACAACTTTGAATGCACTGTTCGACGCAACCACAAACTCATGCTTGTGGTCCCCTGCGAGAATGAACACTGCTGGAAAAGGTGGCTTTCCAACCACTGCCTCAACTAAGATCCACAACCCTATTCAAAGTGGTCTTGCAATGGTTGGCGCCTCATGCATACAGATGTCAATCCAAACCGCAGCACTCCTGGCAGATTGACTTCACGGCTGGGGTTGTAAAGAGGAGGCCACGAAGCCGCTCGTCATAACGAGAACTGTGGAGTGTATCGGTAGTGTCGGGCAGATACAGTCTCAGCAGCATGCCCCTGTGCAAATGCACAGACACTCCTGTAGTTGCGAGCTCTGCTGTTGCAGCAGGTATCGCCTACGCCCTATCAAGCCACTGTCGGAATCGCAGCGGTTCCTTGCCAGTGGCAACGAAAAGCAATGCAAGAGATCTTGAACCGCTACCGCAACATTGAGCAAGGCTTCAATGCTTTCCAAAGTCGCAACACACGTATTTACTCTACTCGCACTGTAACTCTAGCCACGAACCCCAACGCATGAAACACTGGGGTCTTCATACCAACATCGTCCTCATCTGTTAGTCCCCGCTCTCAAACAAAGTCTTGAACCGAAATGATCCGAAATGGACCCTGAAATCTCAGACCCCAAACCCCTCAACCCTAAACTGTCCTCATCCCTTTAACCCCCCTGCTCCGAAATGTAAGGCCCCCAAGCCCTGACTAAAACCCCTGACCCCTAAATCCGAAACGCCCTTGACCTCAAAACCCTGCAATGTACAAAGACGTCTGAAATACTACCCACTTAAGGATTGCTATTGGTACTATACTAGATTACTATAGTATATCTCCCCAGAAACCCTATTCTAACCAACAGGGCCCCTGAAGGAAGCCTAAGCTTAGCAAGACTAAGCCCGAAACCCTGCAATAACCTTTAAAGGAGCCCTCAAATCCCCAAACCCTTATGGCAATCCTTACAGTAGCCCTTAAAGGAACCCCTAAACCCGTCCTCAAGGTGGGACCCCCCGAGGGGAGGAGTTGGCCGATACCCCAGTTGGCCGAGACACGGAGCAACCCGCGGCTCCCGGCCTAGCGAGGGAGGGCTTCAGAGTGCAGGAACTTACGGATTTTTGGGGGTTGCGGGCTAAGGGCTTCAGAGTTCAGGGGTTACGGAATTTTGGGGTTGAGGGCTAAGTTCAAGGGTGACGGATTTTTGGGGTTCAGGGCAAAGGGCTAGAGATCAGGGGTTACGGATTTTTGGGCATAAGGTTCGGGGAATTAGGCGCCGTTTAGCCTACTACCTTCTGCTAGGCTTGGAGCTACTTGGACCCCGGGTCAGGCTTTATAGGGCTTGGGGATTTGGGGGAACCCTAAATCCTACAAAAACCCTAAGCCCGAAGCTCTGAAGCCAACAACCCGGCGGCAGTCTGAAAAGCCCTATAAGCCCCCCCAACTCCCAGGAAGCCCCCCAACTCTTAGGGCAAGGAGTAAGGCAAAACCTGAAGCCCTAGGCCCCCGAACCTTCAGGTGCTTCAGGCCAAGCTGTAGGGCGGCCATCACTTCATCCTTTGAAGGGCCACAAAACCTACGAGTTGAAGGATGATATCTCTATATGCACCCTAAGATTGGGTAGGTTTAAGGGGCCATCGGGCTTCCGTGCTGAGTTGTGGGGCTGGGTTTTCATCCTTTGGGCCGTTGGGTCCTTGGAGCTGTAGGGTTTATGTATGGCTCGTATCCATACGTTTGGGTGTGCGCCTCTGGCGTACAGACATGGGCGTTGAAGCCTTACAGTGTGTTCATGCTTCAAGCTCATGCTCCAGGGCTGCGGTATTGAGGTCTTGCTGTTGCTAGTGGTAGCGATGGTATCGTCGTCGCGGTACCGTTGCAGTGGCTGTGGCGAGTATAGAGAAGTTTGTGCAAGTGCGGCGGTAGTGGAGCAGAAGCAAAGGCCACAGCAGCAGCGCGCAGCACCGGCTAGCTGCTGATACTTGTCTTCGCTAACGCTGCTGCTGCTCATAGCACTGCAACTGTTGCGGCTGTGAATTGATTTTGGAGTTGAGGACCTCCCTTATGTTTCGCATTTAGTTAACTACAGGCTGCAGCTAAGCAAGAGCAGGAGTAAACACACAGCCCAATAACAGCAAGCAATTCCGTGAGATTCTGGGCTCAGGCCTTAGTAAGTAAGGCTTTAGGGTCCTCATCGATGACCACTTCGACGGCTTCTGCAGGATTCTCAGGATCTCCTGCCACATACCAAAACCCTGTAAGGGTCCATGTACCCAAAATAATATGTACTTTGGCCCCAAAGTACCTTCTTAAACAACTACTTTAAGGCCAAAGTATAACTGTTTTGCTACATGGACCATTAGGGAAGGTCGATTAACGCGTTTCTGGCTTTGCTCTTTCGTCCCTGCAGCCGGCGGGATGATGATTACTCTCTAGCTAGCTCTTTCTTTGCAGCTTGGCATAATTATAGGCGTTCTGAAACTTTCAAATGTTGGAGATACTGAGTTGAAGAAACCCCCTCCCCAGCCCCTATTACTAAGCCTATCAAGCCGATTATTGGACAGCCCCTGTTTGAGCTGGCTGGTGCAAAGTAGTCGGTTGCGCCTTCAGACAGCTCTCCACACTAACACGGGTCTGAAGGCGTGCCAGGAAAAAACGAAACATCGTTCCGTGATCTGAGTCGCTCCCTTACTCGACCTGCTGTCTCCATTGTACGTAGTTCCTGTTTTGGGGTCACCTGATAGGATCCTGTACAGCTGGCTAAACCAACAAAGGAGCATAAGGGAACTGCAGTGGAGACAATAGGTAGCTTGTGGACCGGATCGGGGCCTGGGCTTTGGGTCCAAGAAAGTGGCCTTAATAATTAGAATAGGGTTTTGGAGGATATACTATAAGTATAATAAGGAACCCCCAAAATAGTATTGGTAATTGTTTAGGCCTCTATATTACATGGTTTAGGGTTCGTGGGGTGCGCGATTTCGGGCATCCATAAACCTGCACGCTTAGAACCGAAGACTATCCTCCATACATCAGGTCATGAAGAAAGCTCAAGAACCCGAAGCCATCAAAATCCACCGACGCTATCCCAAAGGCATTTGGCAATAGGTCCAAAGCCACATACCTAAACCCTAAAACCTAAACCGAAAACCCCAAAACCTCAACTTATGGAGGCTTGGAAAAAAAAACAGGCTTCGACTCGAAAGCTTAAGTCCACACAGCCGCACTAACGACCAGCCCCAATCCGACCCCTCACCCCAGAACCCCAAAATCCTAAACCCTAACCCTAAACCCTCAGTACTAATCACTGCAAAGGCCATGAGCCGACAGACCACCCAGAGAAAGCCGATCCTTCGGCTGACAACACCCCATCCGGCTCAGACGAAGCACTGCGCGATGACATCGGAAGCACATCCGCCCCCGTCCCCACCCCATGCGCCACTCACAGAAACAGACCTTACCTCCCCCCCTCTGAATCTAAACCCGACGCCCTCTTGGTACTGTAGCTCAAAGTACGCCCGAAAGGAATCCCGCAAAAAGTACGCGCTAAAGGAACCCTATACTAACAGAAACCCCTGAAAGGCACCCTTAAACGAAAACCCTTATAGAACGCAAAAGGAACCCCACACAAACCCGTAAAAGAACCCTTTAAACAGCGATCCCCGTCTTTGCCTGTAGAGAAGATCAACTCGAGGTTCCTCCCGCGGGGCTTCGGTCACATGTTGTTTGTTACGCAGTAGTTTAGGGTTTAGGGTTTAGGTTTTAGGATTTAGAGCTATAGAAACATATATATATATATATAATGATAGGAATGAACTTCGCTTAGTCCATATTCTGTATTCCTCCACAGACAATTGGGTGGTACCAGTCTGAAACCGGAATGAGTCTTAGGGACTAGGGTTTGGGGTTTTGGGGTTCTACAAGGATTCTAGGATGGTTCTATAAGGTTTTTATACGGGTATAAGGGTTCTAAACAGGGTCTATTAGTTTTTTTTTATATGGGTCTGGGTGATATAACGTTTTAAGCATGTTTTCGGGTTTCCAGAGATGTTCATTACTTTCGTGGCTTCTCGAGTCTTCGGTGTCTTGGCATTCGTTCCTAGAAATGTGCACCCCCGTGTATCTGCATCTTCCAAACCATGTAACACTGTATGCAACTTACATCAGGCCAGGGTAAAACTCGGGCCCCAGGGCAGTCAAGTTCCGGTACATAACTGTTTCATACAGGCTCTATATTTGTAATTCCATATTTGTAATAAGGTTCTATACGGGTGTTATAGGAGTTCTAGCAGGTTTCTTTGGTCGGGTTTCATAGAGGCAGGATTCCACAATACGTTTGATCAAGGTTTGCTGGGGATGTTTCTTTGTAACAGCAACTTACGTAAACTGGCTCCCTAAAACCTAAATTCTGAACCCTAGACCTTAAACCCTAAACGAACCTCCTGTCCTTTTGGATGGCTAGGGCTCTCAGGGCTCGGATGTCTCGGTGCTTTCAGCCGCAGCTTCGCGACTAGGGTTTAGTGGTTTAGGGTCGATAGGGCTTTAGGGTTCAGGGCCTGTTGGGCACGTGCTCCAGGCGCCATTTTACACGGCTTCTCCGGGATCTTGTGCACGTCAAGAACACGTAACTAGTCGTGAATAGAATAGTTAGGATCAAACGCGCTATCTCAAGCTTATAGTTATGACATTGCATGTTGCCGTGTTCTGAATGGCTGGTCTGCTTTTGTAGGTTATCTTGCAAAACTAGAAAACCCTGTCAATTCCTTCGAGAACCCTTACAAAACCCTATACTTAGACCCGTCTAGAGCCTCTGAAAACCGCTCTAAGACTCTACGACCAGAGAGAAGCGTCCAAAACCGGAACTTTAAACGCAAACCACTAGAAAGACATGTTGGAACCCTTCAAGAACTGCATAAATACCTCCCTCTTAAAGCTTTCTATACAGGGTTTATAGGGTTAGGGTTTTTACAAAGCCGTTAAGTAGACTCCTCTCAAACCCGGCCTCTGAAACCAAGCGCGCCAGGAAGCGCGCACGGTGGCGGCATCCCGGGGCCGTGGGCCACTTCCCACCCGCAGCTGCCTGGGGCTGTGCTGAATAAGTGTTACTCCTAGGTTCCCCAGTGGCCCCTTACTAATAAGGGTACCCTTCTTTCCTACCGCTTGGTTTTAAGAGGGGAACCCAAAAAGGAAAAGGGCAAAAGGGTACTACTGGGGAACCTAGATTCTTTACAACTCAAAGAACGACTATGTGATGATGAGTCGCTACTGGTAGCAGATGCAAACGATGCTGCAAATTGTGAGGTTGTTTTCTGCCATGTACCATTGCCATGATTGCCACTCGTGTTGTTCAGGGTTCAGGGTTTGGGAATTAAGGTTTAGGGCTTCGGGCCACAAGTATTGCGATTGCCAGTCTCCCTCTTGCTACCAGTCTTAGCTTTGTTAGGCTTGATATGAATATGTTGCTATCTATAGTGTTTTCCGCCGGCCTTTAATTCATGGAGGCGGCAGGGTTTAGTAAGTTGTATTGCCTGGGATGTAGTTTAAGAGTCCCTGTCTAGGCGCGTATGCGTTTGTGCGAGTGTGCATGTGGGTTTACGGTTTCGCTCGTTCGGGCTTGCGGCCCGCGCTTAGTGTATCGGGCGTGATTCTACGGTCAGCAGTTGAAGGCTGAATTACGTAAGGAACAACTAAAAAGAGTTTGGCAGTATAGCCACTTTGGAGGGAGAGTCCTTGCAACTCTGCTCATCCTAGTATTGCTGCTAAGGACCCTCAGCCTCAAAGCCGTGTTTCGAGGCTTGTTGCGGGTTTCGGGGCGCAGGGTGGCACCACGTTCCCTAAGCCCCAACCCCAAAAAACTAAACTTTAAACCCCAAGCCCTAGCCATTTCAGTGACCACCCTCTGACCTACACCCTCAACTCCTTTCTTGTGCCGGATTCGGAATTCCACCCGGAACCCTAAACCCGGAAGATCCCTGAAGTCTAAACAAAGGCTCCAAGCCGAAAATATCCGAGACAATAACCTACCTTATTAAGGAGATATATTGTAGTAAGAACTTATACATTATATAATCGCCTACCTTAGTAAGAACGTACATTATGATAGTAAGACGCCTCTTTAAGCTTCAGGCCTCAGAAGTATGGCCCCATCACCGAGGAGATCGGCACCACGCTGCACAGCTATGAGCCTTGCAACAGGTGGAAGGGTTTAGGGTTTAGGGTAGTCCCATGAGGCTTCGCGACGAGAATAGTCGGGCCAAGAGGTGAACGTTTCTTATAAACGGACCCTAGAAGGGACCCGAAATTTGAATCCCCCAATTACTTACTGAATGCATTGGAGCTACTCTTTGCTGGCAAACAAATGAAGACTAGACTGCGTACTATTCAGCCAGGATGCCTCACTTGATGTTCTCCGATCAGACCAGGGCTGCCTGCAATGGGCTCTCACTGCAGCATTCAGGACCTCTTTCGAGCAGTTCAAGTGTTAGCTACGGACGATCCGTATTGTAGGAATCTGCTATGTATCGCTTGGCGGTCCAAAGCAAAAGGCTACGGTTTCAGGCATGGCGTGAGAGTCGTAGTGCATCCGGCTCTGGGTGTTCACACACAAGGCCATATAAGATTTGAAGCCGTAAGATGTGCTTCTTTCAGCCGGGGAAATATGCATAATTGCACTGCTCGGCAGATGCCGCAAGCTCGTGTTATCTCTCTTGCCGCGCAGAACTTCCGGCTAAGTGCTGGCTCGCGCTTCGGCATCCGCACAAGACGGGCAGCCAAGATCGAAAGCTCGCTTGTTCAGGGGATAACTGCTGCGAAACCAAACAAAAACCATGAAACACACCGACCTTATGAACACCAGTACTAAAGGCATGACCTAGTATCTGATACGGCTTTATTGAAGACACCACAGGAAAGACGGCTGAAGCCCTAACAAGCCTTGCATCGTAGTAGGCCAGAGTCGACCCTGAACGCAATGCCCAAATCAAACCAGACAGACGAATTTCAACGAAACAAGCCGCTTTTTGAAGGGGAGTTAGACTACTAAGACTAAGACCGTACCGTATCATGGGAATCCTTCGGCCCCTAGATGGAGTCCGAGCTGGCACCACAAACCATTCAAGAAAGAAGGAGCAACACCTAATCAAAAGCCGCATGCTAAACTCCAAAGGCACCCCCCCCGTCCACCTCCCCCAGCCAACACCCTAAACCCTATAAACCCAAAGCCCTAAACCCACAAACACGGAAGACAACAAACAAAGCCCTGTCGCCTTCCCGCGTCCGAAAGCGGCCCCGTGCTCCGGCGAAGCGCAGGCAGAGTGCTGCCTGTGGGACTTCACTCTTTGAGTTGTTTGGCAGTTTACTGAACCCTAAACCCTAATTCAGGGTTTCTTGCAGAGATTTTATGTAAGGGTTGAGGGTCTGGGGTTGGAGAGGTTGGGCTTTGGCTTTAGCTGTTGGTCAAGGTCTGGGGATTTGGGCGCTTCGTGATTTCGGCGATTAAGACGAGCTTTCGGTTCAATGAGGCTTCCAAAATTCTGTAGCCCTAAACCGTGGGAGACTGTAGTGTAGGGATCCAGGGAAAGGGATCGGATACGGAACATCGAGTGTAACGCTTGCAGTTGAGATATGCGTAGTTATGAGATCGCCAGCCGCTCATGGTTGATGCGTGAGCTTAGGGTTTAAAGCGGCATGGCATTCATGCATCGACAAAGGCAAGGAACCAGAAGCATCAAGACCACATGGCTGCTCTGCATACATCACACATAATGTCGGGGCCTCAATACATAGAATAGGGTTTGGGGGATATATTAGACTAGAATTATAATGAGGAAGGCCCGACTTAGTATAGGTCATTCCAAAGGCCCCTATACTGCCATAAAACCTAGACTGGAAACGCCTACCCCGAGCTCCCTCCTTTGTGGCCGAAACCCTGTCGATTCTCTGGCAGTTTTGTAGTTTATTTTGGTCTAGGATCGTATAAGAATCGTCTATGATAGTATCTTCTAGTATGTTCTAGTATATGAAAATCGTTCATTGTATTCCTGAGGCTTTGGTGTGCTTGTGCAGCGGTCCTCTGTGAGCCACCGTGGAATGTCCAGTCGATTCAGCTCCTCCCGGCGATAAGTTTAGGCATTCAGGGTATGCCCGCGCGATACTGGAGAGCTGTGTAGAGGCATAATGATGTTGGAAGCACGCAGTACTTGCGAAGCACTTTGCACGAACTCAGTAGCGCGCTCTAATCGAATCGCTTCTCTTGCAAGGGCCACACACGGAAGCCTGTGTGGGGGTGAGACCGGAAACCGCCAGTTACTTTGTAAACCGGAGTGGTTGGCCTCACTTGCAGCTGCTCTCTGGAAGGTGTCTGTATCGGCGGCATGAAAGAGTGCGCTTCATTGATGTTTAGGCGGCTACCGGTGCCAAAATCCTCGAGATTTCAACCTCGATCCATGATGGAGGTGGCCAGGCTGGCGGTTGCTTCGACGGAAATACCACATTCATAAACTGATGCAGATCCGAATTCCGAGTGCGGCAGCGTGCAGGGGGAGTCCCGAGGTTCACCGTGACCGAAATGCCGAAAACTTAATGATCACAGGTGGTGGGGGGGTAATGGGTGGTACCCCTTCGCCTTGATGCGAATGGCTTGTGTTGGGTTGCTTTGGTTTGGCGCAGACCATAGTACTATAGTCTCCATTGTAGTTCCTTTGTGGGGTCACCTCTTAGGATCCTTAGTTTAACATTGGTTTATTAAACCGAAAAAGGAACTACAATGAAGACTACAGGTACAACGAATGAAGGCATTGCCCAGCTCAAATCAGTCGTTCGTGCACGTCTCGGGCCGATCCGATCTGCGTGTAGACAAAGCAGCAACAACAACCCTTCCCGGTCACTGGTCAAATGACCCATTGCGCCAAGTTACGTCCATGGCTCTTTGTCACGACTGCAGCATGGGCGAAACGACTCTAGACCCAGGAAACTTGTTAAACATGAGGAATCTTGTCGAAAGAATCCCGAAACAAGGGATTCCTAATGCTAATAAGCCAGAAGCCCGGAGAAATGTCGTATGAAACCCTGCTGTGCCGTATGAATGCCTGTAAAGCCCTCATGAAAACCTCAACGACGAATCGGCACTGTACTCACTGTATAAACCCCATATTCCTACATAGCCCTTGATCCCTGCACCTTAATATAGGGGCCTAAATAATTACCCATATTATTTTGGGGGTTCCTTTTTTTAATGTGGTATAATGGGCCCCCAAACCCTATTCTAATTATATTACGGCCCCTATATTAAGCCCGCGTGTCCCGGCGGCGGCTCCTGCGGAGGCCTGGCGTCGCTGGATTCCTCCTGGCTGTTGCTTTCGAAGGAGCCAGGGGAAGGGGGGGTTGGAATTTGGGGTTCAACCCTAAACCCTGCCATTTGGGGTTTAAGACCCTAAACCCTGGGATTTGGGGTTTAAGACCCTAAACCCTATGGCTTTGGGGTTTAAGGTTTTAAGGGCGGAGGAGGTTAAAGCTCTAGCCCCTGGAGACTTCACGATACCCTCAAAATCCTACTTAAACTTGACCATCCTGAACCCTTAATTATTATTTCGTTAAAAGAATAAAAATGTTCTGCATTCTTTTCCCGGATGTTTCCGGTTGTGGGTTTCGGGTTTTGGGCATTAGGCCCAAGCCCGCAACCCTGGACCACCGCTTCGGGAAGGGCCACAAGCACATGCATACTTTCTACTGTTAGATACACTTGTATGTATTGTATTGTACTGTATTGTATGTATGCATGTATTATAATAGGCTATGTGTCAGAAAATCACAAAACAGTTCATGCCATGACAGGGTGCAGGCGAGCATGCCGAGGTGACCTCAAAGCTGAAATCTTGAAGCTTCAATCCGTCAAAGACCCCCAAGCAACAAGGCGCAGCAAGATCGTGTGGCCAAGCCTGGATCCACTGATAGCCGCTTTCCTGCAGGATAAGCCCATCATTTGAGGACAGCAACCATCGTGTTGGGATGCCTACTGCGCGCCCGGTAATCAATCTCTTGCCAAAACAATGATCCTACTACTACACTTAGAAGTACTCCTTCCTACTTAGTCTTGTCTCGCTGCAGGCCCGGTTAACGGCTTCCTATACTGTCTCAGAGTTCTCGAAGACTGAGTGGGTTTAGTGTCTGCCGTTTCGCTTCCTGATGTTTCGATGCGAGGCATCTGCAGACTGAACAGAACGGCCGAAATGACTAGACAAGGCACGACACATGCCCTGAACCCTTACAGAGTATGCAGTCTAAGCACTAGGGATGATGTGCGCTTGAGTGCTGGCCGATCTGGGGTTCAAGACCCTGCCTTTCAGGGTTTAGGGTTCAGGGCATTAGGGTGTATACGGATCAGGGATTAGGGTGTGCCGGATGAAGTCAGACATGCAATTGAAGGTCGGTTTCCAAAGTAGCCTTCCAAAGTGACAGCTGTCACTGCCAGCGGGTTTGCTAGCAGTTTTGCTGGCACACGCATGGCGAATGCGCCTCACCCAGGAAGAACTCCACAGCCCCCAGGGGCGCAGACGAACAGTGCCTTGCACAAACCGAAGCTGGGAGGTTTAAGGGGGTTTAGGTTGCTGACGACTGATGCGTGCACGAAAATCCAATAGACTGAGGTATTGCAGGCAAATCTTAGTCTTCGTATAAATCTGTAACACTTCTGGCTTCTGCCAGGTATTGGGAATAGACGGAAAGCATCATGTTCGTGCTATACTTGCAGCTCAACGTATGCGTGCAACCGGGAGGGGAAACCCTGTAAACAAAAAGAACACCTGATGGCCCTACGTAGCATCGAGGCCTAAAGAATTAGACTAGTTTTCTGGGGGAGATTCTAGTATAATCATGCATAAATAAATAAGTAAAAATAAATAAATAAATATATATATATAAGAGGACTATAAGAGAATCTTATTCGCCATTCTTCCGACACCTATATTCCACCTCTTAGAAGCCCGAAGCTTGCTTTGGGCTCCAGTCGGTTGCCAACCACAGTGACTCGGAAACAAAGCCCAAAACCCTGACCGCTGAACCCGAATCCTTTAAACCCGGATCCTTGAAACCTCTTCGCTAATCCCTATAAACCCTAGTCCCTATCTAAACCCTAATGCCCATCTTTCATCCCTAACCCCTCTTTAATCCCCTAATTCATCCCCATCTAATCCCTACGGTCTACAAATCCCGGTCCCTGAACCCTATAAGCCCCAAAACAAAACTCAAAGCTCGCTATCCCAAGTGGCTCCGATGCTTGCGGCTCGACGAAGACGCGGACGAAGCTGCGCTCGCCTACGCCGTGTCGGGCCTGCTGTTTAGGCTTCAGGGTTTACGCTTAGGGATTTGAGCGTTGCGGGCTGTGTAACTGCGGCGTAGGGCTATGGTTAAGATAAAACTGAGGATTTGGGGTTACGATGATTCTAAAGGGCTCGCATTGGAGCTTCGGGTCCAGGATTCTGGAGGGGAGACACAGCATCATGATCAACAGCGCTCTTGATTGAGTAGAAATAGCCTCAACCCTCAACCCGAGAGTCGGATGTTGCTAAACCTTATGCTTGACAAAGCCAACAAAATAAGAGGTTGCATCGATGGGGGTTTGCGCAGAGAGATATGGGGTCGTAGCAGTAGCAGTGGCTAGTGTAAGTTACGGCATACAATCGCGGCAATGCGAGCGGCATGGAATCATACTAGCACTATTGAATATCGAGGCTCTATCCACTCACGCATGAGATGCCCGAAGAAGCTGCACTGAGGTTGATGGTGGAGGAGTTGAAGGCAGTTGTACAGCCGTCGTGCGCCGCTCCTCGACTCCCAAGCCCCAAACTCTAAACCCCACATTCCCAAAACTTATCATGTTAAGGGCACTTGCAGCGAAACAAAAACAAGAGGCCCTAAACAGGTAGGCAGGTAGGTCAAACGTCGACGCCTCTTCAGCGTCCTCCACTGTGCCAGCCTCAGAGTAGCTGCTACTCTAACCAGTCCCTGGAATGTAATCGCTTAAGACCTTATGGGGTTTCACGAAGGCTCCATGTGCCCACATAGTACATACTGAGGCCTCACAGCGGTTTCGACATAGGTACTTTAGGCCTGAGTATGTACTAGATGGGTCTCAGGGTAAGGGATTGCACTAGCTTTCATAGACAAACAGTATGGTATGCCCTATTTTTTTGTGGTAGGTGTAGTTTCAGGTGTTTTAACTAGTCAACATCGAACCTTTCCTTTCGGTGTACAAACGGAACACCGTATGGAACAACTCAATCGGACGCACTTTCAAGATGCACAGGTCTAATTCGCAAGGCTCCAAGCCTCAGGACGGAAAGGGAAGGCCACTGCAAGCCCCCCCTCCGCGGGGATGTCCAAACAAAAAACGCCACGGTGCGTCAGTCTCTAACAGAGAAAGGGCCCCAATACCTAGAGTGGGTCTATAACATTGCACTATATTCATGTTAATATTGAGAAACCCCGGGGAATGACAGTGCTATGTAATGGCTCAGGGTCCCGTAGCAAGGGCCGATGTTTGAGCAACCCATGACCCAAGGCTTTTGTACTGTCCTGGTAGGGATTTGGGGTTGAAGATCTTAGACCCCACACCCCATCAGAATTCTGCCGCACGACAATCCGAACACCTGAAGTCTCACTGCCAGAGTCCTAAGCGGGAAACGTCCCCTAATTTTTAAATCCCGAATGTAGCCCTTTTAGCAAGCCTGGGTACAGAAACCTTACCCGAAGGGTCCAAGTACTTCAGAATCATATAATCTCGCTATCACTCTCCTAAGCAACTACCACACTGAACGCGATTCATATACTCCCCCTCCCCCTAATAAAACCTAAGTAGTATACATACCACCCCAAACCCTAGTACCCAATTACTAGGTCCTGTGGATGCTTAGAGTATCCCTGCAAACATACTCAAACACATTTGAAGAAACCCTTGCCTTACGAAACCCCTGCTGTACACACCCAACCGCAAGCCCTTCTTGTAGCCTCTTCCAACCAACGCCACTCCAGACGAAGATCCTGTCGCAGACTTTACGCCTTTGGGGTTTGCAGGGTTGAGGGTTTGTGTAGGTTTTTGGGTGTGGGGGGTTTAGAGTGCATCGTCTACGGTTTTGGGTTTACCGGGTTTAGGGTTTAGGAACCCTTGGGGGCTGGTCCGTATATGGGGGGAACTCTAGGCGTTGATAGTCATGAAACCATATGCATACCATGAATACGAACAATAACCATGGGTGTGGAGACCAAGGCCGGATAATGGGAGGAGTAATAATATTGATAACAACAACAACACGGATAATGAGTATGTTTGGGTTATCTCACATCAGTTGGTGAGAATTTGAACACGCATCAATGCTGGCTGGCGCTGGTTTGGGGAGAATGCACATCAGCGGGGAAGTTGCACATCAGAATTAGCTAAACCCCATGCTAAAAACATGATACCCAATTGTAGCGATATCGTTGTTAGCAACACGGACGGTATTATAGTAGTCATGACATCATCATCATCATCAGCATCATCATCATCACCATGGTCGTTATCACTATCACCAAACTCATCCTCATCCTCATCCTCATCATCACCATCATCATCATCAACACCATCAACATCAACATCGACATTGACAATAACAGCAGCAGCAACAACAACAACCACCACAACAACCACAACAACAACAACCACAACAACAACGACAACAACCACAACAACAACAACACCAACAACAAAAAAACAATAATAACAACAACAACAACAACGACAACAACAACAACCACAACAACAACAACAGCAACAGCAACAGCAACAGCAACAGCAACAGCAACAACCACAACCCCAACCACAACCCCAACCACAACCCAACCGCAACCACAGCCACAACCACAACCAACGACAAGAACAACAATAACAGCAGCAGCAGCAACAACAAGGTCACGCTGATGCTGGTGGCCCCGTGGATTTTGCAAGCCAAATTGTGCATTTCTCCCACGAATACCAGCATTCTTAGTGATAAATGCGTTTTGCGGATGCGTATTTTGATTTGAAAGCGCGAGCACACTGTTGTTAACAAAACTGACATGTTTGCCAATGTTTTGGAAGGTTCGCACGTGTATAGTCAATAGTGTATGGTTTGGACGATGTTTTTTTGCAATTCGTGCGTCTTTTGCGAAATTATCCTTGAGGATTATGCAGAAAGTCGCAGTGCTAGTAGTAGTAGTAGTAGTAGTAGTAGTAGTGGTAGTGGTAGTGGTAGTGGTAGTAGTGGTAGTGGTAGTGATAGTGGTGGTAGTAGTAGTAGTAGTCGTAGTAGTAGTAGTAGTAGTAGCAGTAGCAGTAGCAGTAGCAGTAGCAGTAGCAGTAGCAGCAGCATCAGCAGCAGTAGGAGGAGTACTAGTTTGGGCAACAGCAACAGGATTTTGTGCCGGGACAGCTGCCCCATGTTTGGGGCTTGACAACGCTTCAGGTGTGCAGCCGACGAAATTTAGGCTTTGCGTTTGGTTTTCAATGCGGCTGTGGGTTTCAAGATTAACGCCTTTACGTTGCACTATTTTGGGGATTTTGAGCAGAGTGATTTTGCACTCTCTGCTTTTGGGTTCAGGAGCCCTGGTTGGAGCGCGCAAAGCCCATCTCCAAGGATGTGTAATCATCCTTCAACCACTGCGGAAGTTCGCTGAAACGATGCATCGGGAATGCTTTTCGCTCCCAGCATCCACGACCTGTGTCGCTGAGACACCACCAGGCCGAACAACACAAAATGAGAGATCCTCGCTTCTGGCCGGATTTAAGTAGGTGAGGCTGGAAAGAGCGTTGCGCATGCCCAGGGCAAACCTCCCACTTGAAGGTCTTACGCCTTTTCCCCTGAAAGCCTGAACGGCTGCAAATGATGAAGCCGACAATGTATATCATCATGCCCCCCCACCCCCCACCCTACCAAAGGCAGGCAACATGAAAGCTTCGGGAGCAGTGAACAGCCTGAAAAGCCTGATAACATGTGGTAAGAACCCTGAAAAGCCCGAAAACATGCAGTTGGCATGATGCTGCGAGAGGTTGCGTGAGCAGCAGCAACCACAACAACAGTAATGATAACAACAATGTTAATCATCATCATCATCATCATTCGACGAATACTACATAACGACAAGAATAAACATCAATAGTAAGAACCGCAAGAGCTCTTGCATCCGAGAAGATACTGGCCAAGACAAATCTCGACAAATCCCCAGTGTTCATCCACCAGTGTTCTGCGCGACAGATGCCCCAACAGTGTCTGGAGTCGGGTAGCATCCGAGTTCCAGAATCTCCAAAAGTCGTTGCAGAGATAAACCTAAACCAGCAAAGCCTTAGAGCCTGCAAAAAAGTGTCGTACAACACTCGAATAGAGCTCTTATAGCCCACTCGCAGAATGGGGAAAAGGTAGCCGGCCTTAAATACCTTCGGATCGGGGCATGGTCGCCACACCTTCCATGCGATCGGGGGCGGGGTGCTTTCGAGGTTTGCTAGCTTGCTCTGTGCGGGTTTGTAGCGGGGTTGTGGCTGATATGTTTTAGGGTTTGTGTGTTTGTGGGCCGGGGCTTCAGGATGTGAAGCGCAGGCGTTTAGGGTTGAGGGCCAAATAGCAAAGCTTGGGGTTTGAGGCCTTCCTACTTGCTGGCATGCGGTTGTGGCAATTAAAGTTAGGATCTGGGACGGAGGCTTCTAAGGGCTTATCTTCAGGTTTGTTTAGGACTCGGGTTAGGCTTCGCTTCCGGGTGCAGGGACTAAAGCCTAAGCCCTAAACACAACCATAACAAGGGGACCCTCTTATAGGATTCCGATAATTTAAGCGATCCCCAATACTATAGAACCCTATAATACCCTTGAAGGGATCCCCAATACTATAGAACTTTATGATGCTACCCTTTAAGGGAACCGTATTACGATAGAACCCTATACCACCCTTTAGTGGTTGCGTCTTCCCAGAGAAGCCAATACCCCGCAATTACGGAATATACCTTAAATTATAGGGGCCTTAATATTATGATTTGAGGTATATTCCTTAATTAAGGGGCATTGGGTTCTCTGGGTTCTTGGCGGGTTCAGCCGATTTGGGGCGGTGGGTCCTTAGGAGTTCTCAATCCGGAGACCTCGCCAACTTACATCCAAACCCTACCTTAAGTTCTATAGTAATAGGGTTCCCTTAAAGGGCAGTATAGGGTTCTAGAGTAATAGGGGTAGTATAGGGTTCCATAATACTAGGGTTCCCTTAAAGGGTAGTATAGAGTTCCATAGTAATAGGGTTCCCTCAAAGGGTAGTATAGAGTTCTATAGTAGTAGGCTTCCCTTAAAGGGTAGTATAGAGTTCTATAGATATAGGCTTCCCTTAAAAAGGTAGTATAGAGTTCTATAGTAATAGTGTTGCCTTAAAAGGTGGTAGAGAGTTCTATAAGAGGGTACCCTTGTTATGGTTGGGTTGAGGGTTTAGGCAAAAGGCTCCATTGTAGTTCTGCTGTTTGGTTTAACCAGTCTTATGTGAAGGATCATAAATATAGTGACCCCCCAAACAGGAAATTCAGCGGAGACTATAGGTAGGCCCAGGTATGCACAAGAACAATCAGTAACGAACCCTTGAAGAACTCCGGAAGGAAGCCATAAGTATGAATCCCTACACCGCAACACTCGTAAACCCAAGCCATCCAAACTCCAAAACCATGAACCCATAGATATGCCAACCCCAAACACCCCAACCCTGAATCCTAAGCCCTAAGCCTTACTTAACACACGTTCAATAGCCCTCGTCATAATACCTCCGTAGGTCCAAGTACTTCATATACTCACATAACTACGATCCCAGACCGGCGACCTAAGCAAAGGGCCGTTCGGACGGTTAGGGCATGTTAGGGCCATTAGGGTTTAGGGTTTTGGGGCTTTGGGCTTTCGCGTTATGTTAGAGGGCCATAGTAGCCTTAGCGGCCCCTTTACAGCACCAAAAATGGCACGAGCTGGCGGACCTCGGGAGGCAGCTCCTGGGGCGTTTCCTGCCGAGCTTTCGAGATTTGGAGAGCCTTTTTGGGGGATCCTTACTATAAAACTTATCTATAAGCTCTGAAGACATGTGGGGTATGGTTTC
>CAJNJA010007599.1:4588-16015 GCA_905231915.1 Symbiodinium necroappetens
TTTTAATTTATAATGGTTCCTTTAAGGAACAGGTCCAAAAAAGAAGTATTCAAGTATGGTACTCTAAAACCCAGATAGGGGACCTTAAGGGACTACCATAGGGATCCATTCCCCCATTCCGTGTTGGGAGTTTCCAGACGCAACCTCAAGAAGCCGCTCACAAAGCTGCGTCGCGGCCGGAGAACAATTCGCCGGCGCCTGCTGTGGCTTCTGTCGCTTTAAGGGCTTAGGGTTTAGGGTTTAGGGGTTTAGGGTTTAGGGTTTAGGGCTCTCTAAGGGCTCTGTGAAGAACTGTCAGGGTCCTGGGGTGTTTCTGGGTTCTGCAATGCTTTTATTTACAGGATGTCGGGTGTCTGGGCTTTTTGTTTCGTAAACTCGAGTTCGAAGTGTGAACGACACACACACACACTCTCTCTCTCTCTCTCTCTCCCTCTGTCTCTGACCGATGTGTATGCTTGTATTTAGCATGTGTTGATACTCATGTTCATCTTTCCATTCATGTGTGCCTGCCTTTTTTGCTTGCCGCTAAATGTATGCGGCTATGTCTACGGGCATGTATGTATGTATATATATATATACACTTGTAGAGAGAGCAGCGGATAAATATATATATATAAACATGCCTCACATCAGGATTTTGGGCTCCTAGGTGCTGTAAGCCCCACATACTTGCATATCATACTTTTTGTCTCGTAACCATATCTTATGTCTATGTATTTTTCGCTGTGTGTATACGTTGTTTACAGTTACAGTATTGACTTATATATGTGGTTATATATATATACACATATATATATACATACTCACACATACAGATGTACACACGTCTATACACCGAATCCAAAAATCAGGATTTGGGCGCCAAGGCAGGGCCTAGGACGACACCCTGAAACCCTAAAGCCTTGGGTTTAGGGTTCATCGTATAAGGTTTGGGGATTTAGGGCTCAGGGTTTAGGGGTTCAGGGTTTAGGGGTTCAGGGGTTCAGGAATTAGGGGTTTAGGGGTTTAGAAGTTTGGGGCTTCATCCAGAAACTCCTGACACCAAGCCCAGCACTCTCATCCGTTGGCCCTGAGCCATCAATGCCTAAGTCCTAAACCCTCCAATTTAAAACCCTAAAATCCTAAATCTTAAAGCCTAAAACCCTGAACAATAGACTCTAAACCTAAATCCCAAATTCCTAATCGAGAAAACTGCAGCCTACACCTTGCAACCCTAGACCCTAAACCTTGCAGCTTAAACCCGACGATCGAACTCCCAAAGCCCTGAAGCCTCTAGAAAGCTTAACCGAAATCTTCTAGAAGTTAAACAGAACTCGTATAAAACCCGAATGGAATGTTTATAAAGATTCACCTTAACTTAACCCTAAACCCTAAACCCTAAACCGATTCGAAAACAATCTACACAAGTCCATAACACCTCGAAGGCTTCGCCCTTGGCCCTTCGCGCGCACATCTGCGGCAAAACAGGAGCTTCAGGCTTTGGGTCTACGGTTTCGGGGCTTAGGATGCTGGGTTTAGTGTTCATAGGGTTTGGGATGGAGGGTTCAGGGCACAGGGTTTAGGATGTTTGAGGACTAGAGTGGGGTTTAGTTGAGCTTAGGAATTTAGATTCCAGGGTTCGGGTCTTAAGGCTAAACCATGAAAACATGTGGGTAGTTCCCTGATTTAGGGTCCCCCTTTTTAAATTTTTGAGGAACCCAAAAGGAGGCAGCACCTTCCTACAACGGACCCGAACAGGGTCCCTAAAGGAGAGAACTAATTATGCAGGTTCTGCACCGGTTTCGAGCCCACAGTTCCTTTTAATCTTGGGAAAACGATCTACAGGACGCGCAAAGCTAGTCGGTAGTCACGTTTAGGGCTCCAGGTTGGGCTGAGGGTTCAGGGTTTATATACCTTCCGGCTGACGATCTCCAACCGCTCTGGTCCAACGCACATGTAGTTCTGCGCCCTAAACCCTAAACCCTAAACCCTAAGCCCTAGGCCCTAAACCCTAAACCCTAACCCAAAGTCTTAAAAAGCCCTAAACCTTCAAAGCCAGGGTAGGCGTAACTAGCATTCATGCCTTCTTTCCCTGGCATCAAAAGACTATAGAATGCCACAAGAAACCCCCTACTGTAGCTATTTCGGCTCCTTGAGCAGGGTCTGTGAGTGTAAAATTTGGCTCCAGATATGCCTCGAAACTCAACTCCCGACATGTTTCTTCGGAGCCCTTCTTAGGTTTAGGGTTTAGGCTCCTTTGTTGTACAAGCGCCAGCGATGACCCCCCTTCCAAAACCATCGAAGTCTGCAATCATGAGTCATGTTTGGCATTTGCTTAGGGATTTAAGAGTTGTGGGCGTAGGGTGACGGGTTTCGGATTTCGATGCTTTGGACCCATGGCGTACAGGTCAAGGGTAAAGTGTAGGACCCAGAAGAGTTCCAACCACCCACCTGATTGACATCTCCGGTGAAGTGTGGCAGCTTGCCGGTAAGCAGCACATACCTCAACGAAGTCAACCCTTCGGTCTACATGAGTGGAACGGGGCATTAGAGGTTTATGGTTTAGGGGTTTCGGATCTAGGTTTAGGGTTGAGGGTTTGGAGGCTACCGAGACTCCGACAAGAAATGTGTTGGAGTCATCGTGTTACTCTCGCACAGGTACTCAAGGTGTCAAACGACCCGGGCTTGGGTTGACCATGTTGCGGTCTGCTGGTAGGGTTTCGCCTGGGGCTCCAAATAGCCCAAAGTAGGTACTATTTATAGACTTTAGACCCCAAAGTCGGTACTATTTGCATACTTGGAGCAATAGGTAGGGTTCATGGGTGCTGGAGCCAAGTTGCAAAAGCGGTCTTGAGGTTATTTTCATCGACTGCAGTCCTGTGGTTGAAGCTTTGGTCGATGTGAACAGGGTTTAGTCGGGTTTAGGGTTTAGAGTTTAAGGTTCTACCTTGCAATCAAAGGGCCACAATCTAGCGGTCTGTAGGCAGTTTGGGGTTGCAGGTTTGACAAAACCCTTGACACATTAACCCTGAACGGTGCTGAGCCGCTGAGCGCTGGGTCCTAAGCCGCACCAGCCACAAAACCCAAACCCTGAAACCTGCAACAACAACGGCCTAAATCCTGAACCCTGGAAGCCGCGAGCCGCAGCTTGAACCTGACACCGGAGACCCTCCGCAATCTCATCCTCTCTTCTCTTGGCTTCCAGCAGCAGACAACCAAGACAGTAAAAGTCCAGTGGTGTTCCTTGTTTCGGCTATAGTTCAGAGGCTTTGAAGTATCCTAACTACGGTTTAGGGTTTAGGGTTCAGGGTTTAGGGGCCTCCCACCTTCATTTCCGGTTTAGAGTTTGGGGATCAAGGCTTGCAAAGGTTCGTAGGTTTGGGGGCTTGGGAGTTTTGGGATGTAGCGGTTGACTTAGCGGCTGAGATCCCCTAGCCCCGAAATGGGCTAAGCTTGTAGTCCTAGGAGGACTTTTCGAGCTCCAGAAGGTGAAAGCTTACCTGCCCAGCCCCCAAGTTCATGGCTTAGGGTTGAAACCCTAAACCCGGAAACCCTAAACCCTAAACCCCTAAACCCTAAACCCTGAAACCCTGAACCCCTAAAACCCCCTAAACCGATCGAAGCTCAAGGCTCTTGCGATTGTTCCTGAGAGCCGAATTAGGTCGCTGGGTGCTCGTTAGCTTGAATGCCGGCCTGCTCCGAGTTCTTGGGCTTAGGGGATGTTTGGGGTTTGGGGTTTTAGGGTTTAGGGTTTTTTGGGTTTAGGGGATGTTTGGGGGGGTGTTTTGGGTCCGTTTTCCGGACCCAAGGCGTCTGCGGAGCCACCAGCGAAACTTCTAACCCCTGAGGTATTCTTGAGCCTGCGAGGCGTGCGCTTGGCTACAAAGGATGCGGTGGTTAGGCGAAGGAGTTGCGGAGACTGTCTTTCAGAATTGACATGGGGTCTCTTAAGTATTAGAGTCGAGCTTTTGCATGAATTATCGTAATCTCATGCTAGGGCCTAGCTAGGGACTGCGCGGGGATTCTATTTGTAATTTTTCCGACGTACTATGTACGGCTCTTCAGTTTCCAATAATCCGTTGATAGCTCATTCTTCCACTAAGCTAACCGGGCTCCTTGGGGGAGATCCTTCCTTCGGGGCCCATAGCTTTGTGACTCGCCGAATTTCTGACTGCAGATTATCTTGGGTGGCAGACAACTTAAGGAGTAATCCTGATCTTCAAAGTTCAATCCCTATAGGGGCCTTGATGATAAACATAAGCTTTGTGGCGATGTGGTATATTAGAGTCTAACTGTACGATACCCTGTGGCCACCATAAATGGACATGAATATTACTGCTCACTATTCAATCCCCTAAGCCTTCAAACCACAAGCACTGGTCACAACACCAATTCGGCCACAAGTCCGTGCCCCTCTCGCCGAATCATCTCCGGCGAGAGGTATAGCACAGTGCCTGCCGGCAAAATCGTTCAATGCTCGAGGGGAAGTCAAGGTGCCTATATGATGAATTTTGTAAGACCTAAACGCAACCCTACAGGGCTTCGTGCCGAAATATATAAGGATCTGCATGTCTCTCCTGTAGGCGCTGCCAAGGTTTAAGGCATGAAGCATCCAAGCATCCCCAACTGAGAACCGATTGACGGTCGGAAGAAGGGTCCCTACAGTGGGCCCTGCAGGCGAGCGAGGATGTCACTCCAAGCCGACTCTGTGTCCCAAATCGTGCATGAAGAAGGACAATGCCCACAATGCTGAAATCCGGAGCAACATCTTGAGAGCGCAGGATTCAGGGTTTCCAGGTTCAGAGCTTCAGTTTCAAAGCTTCGCGGGGCTGCTTTTTTGGACAGCTGGCCTTGGATTCAGATGCCAGGACTGCACGGCCTCATAAGCAACCCAAGCACGCCCTGATATGATTTTCGGAGCTCGGAACTGTCGTCTCCATGTCGCGTTTAGGGGTTAGGGTATGCGAGAAGAACCAACACGAGCAAGATTTGGGCCCAAACAGGCACGAATGCTACTCCTTGAGAAAGTCCAAACCCTAGATTCTCTAGATGTCTGTACGGTCATGGTATGGTGTATTCATGTCAGCCTGCTGGATACAAAAACACTGCACAATTCGGCCCAATCAACATGAAACTCGTGAAGCACCGTTGAAAGCTTCTATCGCAACCCTATGCAACTTTCTTGCTGAACGCACTATAAAACATAGTTCTGGCGGACAGTGAAAGCCCAAACCGCGAACCCCATGCTCACAGACCTAAACCACCGATGTACCCAGGCCTACGAACGACTGAAACAAGGCTGACTCCGTGAGGTTCTCCTGCAAGCAGAAAAGAATGTGGGCGTCTTGGTTCTGTCAAGGCTCTACTTGAGGGGACTGTACAAGGTTAATGAGTTGGGTGCATCTACAGTTTGGGGTATATGTATCATTCAGGGAGATGCTAAAGCCGGAATAACCTAGGTTTGCCCAGATCCAAAATCCCAAGGTCCAAATTTAAAGTTTAGGGAATATGTATTTGAGGATTTTCGGTTGCCGAGGTATGCTTACGTAGAACAAGGTGTTGCAGATTGCAACGGGTCGACTATGATATTTGTATACAAGCGGGTTGCATAAAAGAGGTGAGAGGTTTATGTCAGGTGGCAAGTTCCGCAGATGCAGTTTGGGTCACGAATGTGTGTTGCAGGGTTTATCGGCCTTCTGTGGGTTTCCCTCAGGTTGAAGGTTACTTCCTGCGCAACCGTTCGAGTGCACCAAGACCAACTACCTCGAGCTGCAGTTGTATTTGCGTGAATGAACCATTTAAAGGGCGGTAATCTAACAACAGCATGAGCTCGGTGTTGTTGTAAGTGGTCAAAATCTGCCAAACATACGAATGTCGAATGCAGCTGCCCCGTGTCCCTTGATGGTAGAGTGACAGTGTATGCGTCTTTTACGATTCCAAACCCCCGTCTTCTCTAGGTCTGGTCTTAAATGAAAATCGTCACCATCTGTAGTACATGGCCGTACATGTTCATCTTCGCCTTTTTCCAGGTGGAGCCGAAGTGGAGCCGAACTCTGCAGAGAATTCTTGAGAAACGTGTTGGTTACGTATATCCTCACACATGTGCGTGTTGGCAATTTCGACCTTTGTCAGTTGGACACAGTCTGTCTGTCGAACTAAAAACATAGACCAAGCAACAGCGTTCAACACTTGGATTGTCCAGCTCGTTGTTGTGTTCACTTTACGCCAGAACAAATCATCCTGTTGCCCGTTAGTATAATACAATTTCCCAATATGTTGAAGATTCTTATTTGATTGCCAAGGGGTTTCCACGGTAATTACGATGAACAGACTTCGTTGGTGGCCGCAGGCAATGGTCTTGCGAAGCACAAAGCCTGCGAACTGATAGTTCGGAAGAGTTGTCTATGAAATAGTCGCTTGCTTATCCTGTGACATCCTATGAACTTACTTCCCCATTAAGTCTGAAAGGTTAAACTTCTGCACGGTCTGTTTCTGGATGTTTTTCCACATCGGACAACAAGTCATGGCAGTTCTCACGTTTAAGGATTTCTGTTCGAAACTGGTTTTCGTGTCTGTAGCTGAATTTTTAACAGTGTGATGTGTGACTTGGACTGTGGAGCATGCACCAATCTCAAGTGAGTCCTCGCCGCTGCAGCTCGTTGCTTGAATTCGGATGCTTGAAGCATGACGGGAGGTACAGATGAAGGCCCGTTTATGCAAAGACGCTTGGGTGTTTCGATGTTGTCAATACCGGAGCACAGCTTAGAACAGAACCGGCGGCCATGTTGTTGCACAAAAGCAGCCTGCCACACATCTCTCAACCGAGTCAGCCCACAAGATAAGGCAACGCATTGCACAGATCAGCAACATCGCGCCAGGACGAGCGGCCTGAAGCCTGCCCTCGTCTAGCGAACCAGTCGTGCCTCCATACTACTCATGTCTGCTACAACCTATAGGTATCAACCACCATGTCATGCTGAGCTGGTCGGACTTCGTTCGGGTCTCCTGTGCAAGCAAGAGTGCCCATGGTTGGAATGGCTCTCCTGTCCACTATTCACTCGCTCTATGCACGCGCAAGATAGAATCCAGAGTAAAATTGTGGAGCCTCAGGTATTGATGCTTCTAGGAAGCATTGAAATCGACATGTCAAAACCTTCGCCTAACCGCTTTCCTTACTTTGGACCCATCCTGCACTGCAGCACCTAAATACACACCCAAACGTAGGCAGGGCTGTGCGACCCTCGCTTCGAGGGGCCCCATCGATACCCTGAAACCCCACACCCTTTAGCGCAAATCACGCAACCCTCGCTCGACCCACAACTCCAAACCCTTAGACCCTAAGCCCTAAAAACACGGTTGTAAGGCATTGTCAGGGTTGCTAGCTAGGTTGCTTCGGACCCCATGCCGCATGCTTCGAGATAAATAAGAAGCCGCTTCTGTGCACATCAAACCAGGAGACAGAATGCCTGGCCTCATCCCGCGCAGCCAGAATCCCTAAACCCGACAAGCCCCGAGATGCTTCAAGACCCTAAACCCTAAACCCTAAATTTGGATAAGCTATTTCTCTGTGTGCCTTAGTCAATCCTAGGCCCGACACCCCGAGTCAGCAGGGAGGCCGCAGGGGCCAAAGTCCGTTGCGGGCTTTAGGATTTGGGTTCGGTTAGCTCAGGATTCAGAGAGCCTCCTGTAGAGTGGTTACAAATTACGGCTCCATCCAAAGAGTTGATGCGCTGGGGACAGTTCGACTCCCTTTACGAAGATTTCATGTAGGAACAACCTTGAAATGAGAACGTGCACACACGCCTTGGAACCCCGGGCTGAGTTTTCAGGGTTCTTCAGCGCCCAAATCCCCTGAAGCACGACAGCTGCTGTTAGTGAGCGAACTTTTTGAAAATGCATGTCAGTTAGCAGTGGTTTCAATGGCGTGCTGGGAATATCTGTTTAAAAGGGTTTCTGGCCCTGAAGACAGAATTGTGACAGCAAGTAGTCGTACGGCCTCGGGCCGAACTTGAGCCTAAACCTCAAAGCCCTCCAGGGTTTTTCCCTAAACCCTTAACCGCATACAGAACTAAACTCTCGCAGGTTGACGAAATTCGTCAGGGTCAGGGGTTGGTTCAATACAGGAACCTTACATAGTTAGAATAGATTTGGGGGGTACTCCAACTATGATAAGAAGCCCCTGCGAAACATGATTGCTACTTGTTGCTGCTTCTATATTGGCTGTCAAACCCCATAGATTGGATACTGCCCACCACTCTGTACCAGTTGTATTGTATTTATAATATGAGTATACATAGCCCTTTGTAAGATCCCAAGTTAAGACTGTTACAGGGCTGGGGGCAGTGCCCAACCTATCGGGCCCCAATGAGCTCGCCTTATGAAAGTCTGGTCGACCCAAAGACTGACGCTTTCGGATTTGGCTGTCGAGGGCTCAGGGCTAGGGGTTTAGAGACCTTACCAGCTGATTTCAGGGTTTCCGAATAAACCCCTGCTAGAAGCCCTAGAGAAGCCCTCATGGATCTCTTAAGGAACCCTAAGAAAGGACCCCTTACCCTAAACCCTAAACCCCTAAACTCTAAACCTGCTTGGATCCCCTTTTAAGGAACCCTACCCCCCTTAGGAAAACGAAGAAGGAGCCTAGACCCCACAGCGTGCACGGTGGCCTTCGAGAGCCCGAAGTCGGTCAATCGAATGTGACCTGTTGTTTTGGCTTAGGGTTTAAATTGTTTAGGGCTTAGGGATTTCAAGGGTTTAGGGCGTAAAGGGTTTAGGGTTTAGGGGCTTAGGGGTTTAAAGGGTTTAGGGTATAGGGTTTAAAGGGCTTAGGGTTTAGGGGTTTAGGGCTTACCACTAAACCCTGAAACCTTAAACTTTAGGGACCTGGGTTGCCTTGGGCTCCCATGAGGCCCCCCCCAAACCGCCAAGAGCCGACAGAAACCCCAAGAGTCGACAAAAACTCCTAAAGCCCTACGCCCTAAAGCCCTAAACCCCTAAAGCCTTAAACGCCCAAACCCTACACCCCTAAACCCCTAAACCCTGAACCCCTAAACCCCTAAACCCCTAAACCCTTAAACCCCTAAACCCCTAAACGCCCAAACCCTAAGCCCCTCAACCCTAACCTTGCAACCCTCCGGGCTCCTTTTAAGGGATCCTGTAATGGCACTATCATAGGGTTCTCTGAAGGGCTCCTTTAAAGGGCTCCCTTTAGAGGGCTCCTATAAAGGGCAACAATCCTCAAGGCTAGGGCTTCGGGCTTCAAGAGCTTTGGAGTTCGGCTCCAGGGGGGCCTAGGGTTTATAAATCTGCAGGTCCCGTTTTGGGAAAAGCTAGCCCTTTCGAGCATCATAGTCCTGTTCAATCTGTGAGAGGGCATTTTCAGGAGCTTGGGGCAGGCTTGCCATACTGTCGGACTAGACATGTCATGTGAATTAAAGAGCAGGTTTAGGGTTAGCGATAACATCCTCCTAACTTCTGACATGGTTCTAGGCATTCACGCTGTTCTGCTTGCACGGCATTCCTAGTGTGCTCTTCGAGGGCTAGAGGAATCAGGACGTATGGTGGTGTCGGGGAATTAAAGGGCATGGGCTTAGGGTTTTTGGGGGCTGAAAGTTTAAAGTAAGCCTACGTAAGAATTTCAAAACTTGGCGATCCCGTTTTCTCGGCTTTTGACTTCCAGGGGGGAGCAACGCGTTAGAAGCTTTGGGTTCTGGTAACTTAGCAATCCGAGCTCTGGAATGCGGGTTACTGCTAGCGCATGGCCCGGCTTCTCAGAAAGGTACGATGAGTCGTCCCTCAACCCTAAACCCTAAACCCTAAAGCCTAAAACCTAAAACCTGCACCCTCAACCGTTACCACCTAGAGTCGCAGAACCTAAGCCCTAAACCCCAAAGCCTAAACCCTAGAATCTCAGAGCCCCAAACCTAACGAAGCCTAAACCCTAAACCCCAAACGCCTAAAACCCTAGAACCCCAAACCCTAAACCCTAACCCCCAAAGCCTAAAACCCTAGAACCCCAAACCCTAAGTCCGAAGACCTTAAAAGAATAAGGCCTTCGGCATCCAGGAGGCAGTTCTCGGGCTTCAAGTCACGATAAAGGATGCCCTGACATGCGCAACTCGGGTTCGAGGGCGGTTTAGGGTTTAGGGTTTTATAGGGTTTAGGCTCTAAAGTTTAGGGTTTAGGGTTCAGGGGGCTCTGCGGTTTAGGGTTTAGGGGGGGCTCTAGGGTTTAGGAATTAGGGTTTAGGGTTTAGGGTTTAGGGGGGCTCTGCACCGGTTGTTGGAACTCCAAAAGGCTAGTGTGGCTAGGGGGCTATCCTGCTAGGAGCTTAGGCTTACTATGTGTGCAGGAAGATCATTCTCCTCAAGGCCTTCAGAACGGGTACAGAGACTCTCAGCGCTGACTTTGCCCAAGTCATGCTTCAACTCTGTAGATGGTATGTAGCGTATTCAGAATAGGGTTTCGGGGTATAGTATGATTATAATTAAGTATAATCAGGAACCCCCACAATAGTATAGGTACAGTACGCAGTAATGATTAAGGCCCCTATATTACGTTACATCGGGGTTCCTTAACCCTGGAAACTGAATTCGGATCTGAGGACTAGGGCAATTGGGGCCCTCATGTTTGCCGGTGTAGGGTTCACGGTCGTCCTGTCTCAGGAACCCCACATGCTGATACCCATGACCACGCCACACCCCAGGTCAAAATCTAGATCCTGTCATAGAAGCCCAAATCTCTAGATCTTGCAACTGCAACTGAATACTCGGTCGCATGCCATAGGGAGTTTTGACAGCTTTCAGGTAATCACTTCCCCCATGTATTAAACACCCCCTAAAAAACAAAAACACTTTGCTGCCACTCCTCCCGAACTCATCTTTTCCCCTTAAAACGCATTCTGAATTAGGGATAATTAGTGGAGAGGGTTTCAAGGTTCCAAATGACCCTTGATGTCTATAATTCTGAACATAATCTTTTTGACAATAGAGATAAACATGCACCCTCATAACAACAGCACTTGCCGACTTTTCATTAGGGGGCACCCCCCGGTCAATATCAGGAGGAAACGACTAGCTTGGTCACGAAACGCACAGGGAGTACACAGAGCTCCGGCAAAAACACATGTATTGTTGACACGCGAATGCAAGCTGCTGTGAGACGCTCAGTCTGCAAAATAGTCCAGAGCTTTCAGAACGAAAGAGCGGTAATCTGTCGTGTTCATAGCCCCAAGCTCGCCCCGCAGCTGCTTGACCGGCTTGGCGAACTCCTTGACCATGGTTCAAGGTTTAGGGCTTAGGGTTCAGGGTTTAGGGTTCAGGATTAGGGTTTAGGGTTCAGGGTTAGGGTTTAGGGTTCAGGGTTTAGGATTAAGGTTCAGGGTTTAGGGTTCAGGGTTCGGGTTCAGGGTTTAGGTTTAGGGTTCAGGGTTAGGGTTCAGGGTTTCGGGTT